>JAODUI010000014.1:5175409-5191648 GCA_027563995.1 Papilio gigon | reverse complement strand
GTTTGTGCCAACATAAATAACTATAACTCACCAGCGCCATCTGTCTATTTTAATCATCACAAGATCCTTATCGTATTTTAGGTTTTATTTCAATTTACATATTACATTTTATACATTTGAAGCTTTGGGAGATTTCAACCAATGGGAGATCAATCAGGCATTTCTTGCTAAACAGAGAACTCAAATTGGAAGGAGCTCCCATTGAATGAAGTGATGGCTTCAACAATAAGCTCTTTTACACAAAAACTGGACATATCCAAACTATTCAACTCATCCATCAGCTAACTAGCCATTGCCTCTTACCGGTCTAGATACGCTGGTCGCGCTAAAGACAGTAATTACAAACATGTCATGTAATTCCATACATCATTAAAGCCGTGATCTCTGAATTCACCCCCTCTCACGCATATCGTCTCTCACACAATCCATCCATAACTTCGGCTTTTCTACCTTAGTAACCACCCATATTCAATCTATTTGTTGCTACATATCTTCTCAAAATACTGGTATATAACCATCTCTCTATTACCCTTGGAATATAAAGAGACGATTATATGTTTATAAGTTTCGGCAGTTAAGTCACTTACATGTACTGCTCATGCCGTCTTCATTGTTGTAGCAGGCGAACAGAACCGCGTAATGTTCATATTCTACGTCCAAGAATGAGTAAGATTCTGTTCTTTGATCTGTAAATATAATAAATAAATCATTAATTTATAAAATCACCATCTAACAGTCATTTTCCCTACGTAGGGTCGGCACAGTACTACACTTCCATACGTCTCCGTCAGCCGTCATATCTGAAATCACTGCCTTCTTACTCATATTTTTTTCCACACAATCCATCCACACTTTAGTTCATTAGTTAAGCAATATTCGTTGATATGAGTTTTTGAAAATTCATTCTCCAAGCGGATACAATGTGGGCGTTAATGAGCATCAAATGTGTCTCGTCTCAGTTATGAATAACGAATTATTCAAATTTAGTTTGTTTTTTAAAACGAAAAATTATTAAGCGGCTATATAAAATTTACAACAGTACGTTATAGCCTAAGATTTGCAAATTGTTTTTTTATTCATTCAGATAAAAAATAAATTTAGACCAGTTTCTTGATTTCACGAATTGCCCGCTATCACGTGCGTGTTCCAGTCTTGATTTCCTCTATTTTTTTTTTGAAGCTTAATGCTAATTCTGATTTAATAGATAAAATTTTACATGTATCTCATATTGTTACCATGGCATCTGTTACAGTACGGTAAGTGACATGTCATCATCATCCTTAGCCATTGTCTCCCTTTCACGATATGCGTACCTCTAACTCGCGCATCCAGGAGGACCAATAACTTAGACCGGGACACATTTATTGCCACAAAGAAAAGAAGTACAGATTTTTGCCAACACCAAATATTAAGAAAAAGTGTGACAAAAGGAGCCAGCTCAGCGTCTACAAGAAGTACGCCATCCCAGCCCTGGTTTTCAGCTGGGTTCTTTGCCTTGTAATTATTTCAAATGCAACGCCGGCCACGCATCTGCTCCTCTAGTGTTGCGGATTTTCATGGGCGTCGACGACCACGTTTGTAACCCGGCCGCTCCTTTGCCCCCTTATCTTATAAAAAAAAAACCGTAATAAAATTACCTGTATATGTGACCATTAACAAATCTCCAGTTGTGTTACTATCAACCGTCAATTCAACGGACCCGTTGTAATAGGTTATTGTATTGTTAGAGATCCAACTGATTGAGACGTCTGTGGTGTTATCAGTCTTGTGGTTAAATAAGACCATGGCACAGTCGCCTTGGATCTGCATATCGCTGACCACATCTGCTACGTACCATTTGCCATCCAACTGGAAAATAAATTGGTAGTTAACAGAGAAGTAATAATTAATATTAGTTCAGTCTTGTATAAAAGTTCAAATTGTTAAGAGACGCTCCAAAATAAGTCCATCTCATCAGTTTAGTATATGTTCTCACTAAGGGACTCGGAGCCTACCCTGTTACTTAGGGTGACTAAACCATAGTCAACCACTCTGGTCCATTTGTTGACTTCACACATTTGAATTTTCTCGCAGATATGTGCATGCATCATGATGTTTTCTTTCACCGTAAGAGCATCGTATAATGTATGAAATTCAAAAATCGTAAAACACATCGAGGTAGGGATCGAACCTGGATAAGGTCGAGTACGGTCAGGTCCGATCAAGCGATCAACGACAGCTCCACCGATAGTCCATCACGACCGAAATAAATCTGTAGTCAACAAATATAATCATCTAGTGACATAATGTGTAACTATATTTTTTTTATTTTCATTATATTCGATTGTAAATCTCATAAGGTAACCACTGATTGTCATTCGTTATTGTACCGTGTTGTCATGGCAACTGATATTATAGTAACCCGAAGTGTTTGTATTAAACGTATGTACCTCTAATTACTGATTGGATATAAATAATTCTTTCTAGGACGCAATCTGCATTTAGTCTAATTATTTAGGAAGTTAAAAAACGAATGCACGTTGCATCAAGTTATAAACAATTGAAATACTACGAAAGTTACTGAGACTATTGTAGTATTCTTTCATGATTACGTGAAACATTAGTGCTTCAATTGACTGTTTAAAGTATTAAATATGTTACCAATAGATGGCGTGTTTTATACAAAATTTTATTTCTAAAGAGTCGATTTTAGAAATGTCATTTTCCACTGTAAATGAAAACACCGAGGAAATATATTCTAATAAAGCCTTATAGGGGCTTTCTTATCGCCTCATATTTGTGTTCCGGATTAGATATAATTTCGTTATTACGGAAAAAATAAAAAATAAAGATTTCCATACATCATTTCAACGACATTTTTTAACAGCTATGTTGCAAATGTAAGTGTGGTAATTTGTTACAATAATTTATGGATTATCAGATTAAAAAAAAAACTAATTTTGGAGTGCAATTAACATTACAGCATAATTTATGGGTGAATGAAAAAAAACAGTTATGAAAAACACAATGATTTTATGGAATAATTTCTAATACAATGGATTTGGAAAACGTTTTTTTTAATAATTTAAATCTGCTGCTATTTTTTATATAGCATCCTTGTTAACTGTCGTTTCTAGAAAATATTAGAACGTCAGTTAACGTGTGATAAAACATGTAAATAATTACTCACTTCTTTTAAATCCAACTCTCTAGGGGTAACAAATGGGCAGGTTCCGTTTAACACAGCACTTGTTACGAATGAAAACGTTAATATAATGCCTAAACAATAAAACATTTTGCTATGACGCGAATGAGGGTGGGGACCAAGTGATGTCACAAGTCAACTGCAACGTAACTATAGACGTAACGTCTTTTATACATTGTACCTTTTTATAACAGTTAAAACCAATCATTCCAATTCCGCGTTAAAAAGTTCGACAAAGAATAAAGTATCATGACTTGTTACGACCGATCACTGTTCGATCAGTATCCAAGATTTATGTTTTTTGAAAACCGCTTAAGACAATATTTTATCATATACAGTTGCATACTAATGAATTATTATACGTTTCAGCCGCTAACGAGACAAGGTTAGGTTCAGCTTTCCCCACCGAGAGGCTCAGCCTATCCAAGTTACAGTTGACTACAGTCAACATGTTTGAATTTCATTGCAGATATGCAGTGTAAGATGTCTTCCTTCACCATAAGAAAGTCGAATACATATGAAATTCGAAAATCGAAAGCAATGTTACATTGATATCGAACCTGGACGTAGATTAATATGTTATATATATATAAAATTGAATTGCTGTTCGTTAGTCTCGCTAAATCTCAAAAACGGCTGAATGGAATTATCTTATCTTGGTCTCGCAATGTTCGTGGAGGTCTAGGGAAGGTTTAAAAGTGAGAAAAATTAGAAAAACTCTCTTGAAAGCCTTAAAAATAGCCGTTTTCCATTTCACATACAGACGTTTTTTCCGAGGAGTAAAAGTGTATATTTTAGTATTTCCTAATAAATTCAAAAATCTGTTTATTTATTGCCTTTAAGCCGAAAGGGAGTTCGCGGGGTTTAGCTATGAATAGAGGCAGACTGATTTATTAGTATTGAAGGTCAAATGTTGTGGGATATGAAATTAATCTTTCATGTTGACGAAGTCAGGGGCGCACTGGCAATTATGAAATAAAGATCACCATTTCTCTGACATAAAAATACACTGTAGTACTGCATTTAGAGAAAGTTTGAAAGACTATGTTGTTATCATCAGAGCATCTCAATGATTTGAGATATTGCTATCAATCGATAAGAATAATCTCATCTGAAAGAAACGTTGATACAAAACAGTTTGACGATATGAACGCTACAAAATGTTTTACAATTTTAGTGTTTGTTTTGGTTCATTTAAAATTGAGTTTAAATCAATTGTTATTATTTGGAGCATGCGTCGAAGTGGATACGGTTAAGTTTTTCGATATTGAAAGGGTAAGATAATTGTCGTAATGTTTTAAATCTTTAGGTTATATTTTTGACGACTTTTTAAATAAAACTGTTTACGAAATATAACGTACTACATTTTTTCTTTAATGAAATCCTTAGGTATTTCATTTTCGATTCCTAGAAAGTAATTATTATTCAACAGTTTTTAAAGTTATCTTTAATGGAAAATAGACCGAATATTTAGGCGATAGTTTTTTTTTTTCTGTTTTAGTCGAAATAAAAATTAACTTATTGTTTTATAGGCAAAATCAATTGTTAAATAAGAATGTATATTTAATCATAATTTATTTTTCTATAACAGTTTTTAGGATTTTGGTACGTGTTAGAAAGATTCCCAGTATGGTACGAAGGTTTTGGACATTGCGCGTATAAACGATTTCAAGCTTGCGGTAGAAGAATAGAAATACAACATGGTTTCGTTAAAAACGATATACATTATATACTGCATGTTAACAGTACATATGCACCAGGAACTGATGCTATATTTACATTTAAAAAGAACAATATAGGTATGTACTTCTTTTATATAAAACTTCTAGACTCAACCAATCATAACATGTATTGTGATTACAGCCATCTTGAAGAGGTTAGTGTAAATGGCGAAAACCTAATACTACTACAGTGAAATACATGTGTGATAGGAGAAACGAAAGCAAAAGCAAAGATAGTTGCAAAAAAAAAGAATACGGTACAAGAGACTGCATGTGTCTAACAATCTTTCCTCAAAAAAATATATTCAATGAATACCAGCAAAAATAATTAATGTCATATACATTGTGCTGCAAAACCAAAATTCTCAAACATTTTGGCTAAATAATCTTTATACCACTTATAAAAAACGGCTTAACTCACTTGTAAATCAGTGTCGGTACCGACTAATTATTAGGCAAGGCCGATTAGGGAAGGCCTATGTCTGGTGATGATTATTATTTTTAAATCAAGGATATTGTGAAGTCAGAACCAACAGAACTTGTTGTGGAAGTATTTTACATAAAGGTATAAGGAATTGAATGTTCTAAAAACATGTTTTAATAACATTTTCAGATCCTCTAAGCATACCGATGTCAATAATTGCAACGGACTACACGAATTATGCAGTGGCGTACGGATGCAAAGACGATGGGACATTAGATATAAAATACAGTATGTATCTTTTATACAAATTAATTTTTCTACTATCATATTATACAACTGTTTCCTCCCCCTCTATAGTAGACACACTTTTGAGAACGTCTTAAAAATATCTAGCTTGTACCATCATCATTGTAATTTAATCGATCCGTGTTCAGTCGTTCATCGTCTCAATGTCCTTTTATTTTCTTCTCACTACCTACATTATTCACTATTTTCATTTTTCTTAATATCAAAAACATGTCAGTTTCAGCTTGGATATTATCAAGAGAAAAAGTTTTATCTCCTCAAATTCTGGAGACGGCGTATCGAGAAATAAATTCAATACCATATGCTAGCACGGTTTATTTAGGTCATGTAGATCAAAGTGAAGAAAAATGTGTATATCATTGGACGGCCCACGTCCACGCAGAAGATATTGTTGAAGGACAAGACGATGAATTGTAAATAATAAATAAGTCATAAGCTAACAAATAACAATTTTAATTTTATAATATCGTCCTAAACAACAATAAACAACACGCCAGTAACCCATAGAAATAAACAGAGATGAAGGATTTTCATACAAGCTTCTTGACATAGATAAATTTAGAGGTATAAACCAAAGAGTCCAAAAAATGAAGCAGAAATTTGTCATCGATACATTAATTTATATAGGAACAGAATATCTAAAAGTCATAGGTTCTATAGCCTGAGATTCGTAATATTTGGGCGAACATTTAGACCAAGTTTCCATCACCAAATCATTCGGATTGACACCGAGCTGCGTCAGGGGTTTTAGCGCCAGTTCCTTCGACACGTCATTTAACTTCTGATTACGGGACAGGATCCATACATAAACTGAAAAGGAAATTTCATATTGTACATACTGCTATGACAATAAATGTTCTGTCTTAGACTAAGTTTAATTGGAGAAAACAACGCTGACATATTCTTTTACGTGTCTGTAACGACTCGATGCTCAAAAAACTTTTAACGTATGACTATTTACAAATAGCAGTATTGTCAGTATTTATTTGTAATATCTTAATTATGATAACACATTTGTCAATTTTAGTTTTGTTTTGGATCTGACGAGTAAGTGATCTAATTCTTCGCATATTCATAAAGCTGTTGTTTTCGTCGTTAACTCTAATATCGTTAAGCTCTCATTTGTTGTAACCATCATCATCCCTTGTGTGCCTACTGTTGGATATAGGCTTTTCCCAATGCCTTTCACAGTCAGTTGAAATGGTCCTATATTTGTCAAAATCAAAACACACTTATTGCTCTATTATGTTATTATGTTATTGGAGAGCGTCGGTGGCGCAGTTGTTAAGCGCTTCCAATACATGTGACTTGATTCGTTTTTTTACTTAGCGCTTGTTCTTCGCAGCCGAGGTTCCATAGAGCTTTCGCAGGTATTTCACACTGGAAGAGCTTAAAGGTCATAGCACATTTGTTAACTCTTCGCAGCGGTTATGGACAGTTTACCTCGGGTGTCGCGATCTATAGGTTGAAAAGTCGTAAATTGTAAATAGATGACATGGTCGAATTTACATTTAGAGCAGATAATGAAATGGTGAGGATGAGGAGCTGTCCTAAATAGAAGCCCGCAACAGCTGCCGGCGCCTACGTTGTACAATAACGGGTATTTCATATAAAAGTCAATATTTGTCAGTTTATCAAGTACGCGGTAGTATTGAGCGTTGATGGCGCAAGTTGTTAAACGCTTGACAGGAACGGAGCCAACCCTACACTTTCAGCTTAGGCTAGTCCAGTTGGTCACTGTTTGAATGTAGAAGCCAAAGATCATCCCTCTCGAAACAATTGATGGAAACACATATATGAGCTAACGATGGAAGATTTCCTCACCGTGGATAGGTTGCATCTGGATCATTTTCTTACTTTATCCCTGCACTAAATATCGTGAGGCCTAGGTGCGTGGTAGAAGTTGAGTTTGATAGGCAACTATCGATAGCAATTTGTGTGAATACAACAGTAGCATTAAGTGCGAGCGTATGCGTCATTGTTGCAGCACGGACGAGGACGCGCGCCAGGCCATGATGCTAGACGGCGGCAAGATCAAGGAGATCCAGGTTAAGCTGCTGCTAAGCTCGCGCTCCGAGATGCACAAGGTCATAGAGACGGCACGCCAGAGCGTGCCCATACTGACGCTAACCGCGCCCGCGCCCTCGCCGGCGCCGGTGCCGGCTCCAGCGCCAGCACCTGCGCCCGCCGCATCCGCGCCACCCGTCATCACGCCTTTCTCCGCCGCTCTCGGCGCCGTGCCGCTCTCCGGCTTTGGCATTCCTGGCATTGGCAACCCCCAAGAGATACCCCAGCCCGCCGTCATAGAGCCCCCCGCGCCTTTAGTCAGCCCCTCGGCCACCACACCGAACAACGACGAGGAAAACAACGTGGAAGACAGAAACGATAGAAAAGTTACAAAAGAAAAGGAAAAACGCCGCACGAGGAGTCGTTCCCGATCGCGGGACAGGGACCGGAAAGATCGGAAAAGGGACCGACGAGAGCGCTCGCGGTCCCGGGAGCGCCGGCGCCGCGACCGCAGCCGCAGCCGAGAGCGCCGCGACCGCAAGCGTGACCGCAAGGACCGCAGCCGGTCGCGCGACCGCTCGCCCGGTAAGCGTGGGCGCGACCGTCGCAGGTCTCCACGTGACTCGCAGGAGAACTCGATTGAGCTGAACGAGCCGGCCTCCATGGCCGCCGTGTACGGGGTCGGCGCCATGCACCAGTCACAGCTCGTTATGCAGCCCGGCGCCGCGCCGCTCAACGGACCCGGGCCTAACATGAATTCCGCGCAGCACCGCTTCAACGATCCGTCGATGGTGGAAGCTTTTACTAAGTTGCAGGAGTTGGGAAAGAAAAGAAACCCGAACGCATTCCAAGGGGAGCAGGTGAACGGCGGTCCGCGTTATCCGGCGACGGGCGCGCGCGGTGGCTTCAGGCGCGACGGCCGCGTTTCACGTTTTGAGGATCAGCAGCAGGGTTGCTGCGTCGCCATCCGAAGCGCGCCCAACCACACGAGCTACGGCGACGTGCGCCGCTTCTTCCCCTACCTCATCGACAAGCACGGCATCAAGATGATCAATGACAACACGGGCCGGCGCACCGGCAACATCTATGTCAAATTCTGCGACCCGCGCTCCAAGCAGCTTGCGCTGCAGCGCCGCACCAACGAGCTGAAGGGTGCCGCCGTCGACGTTGAGGACTTGGACGACGGCACGTACGAGAGCGCCGTCGACTCGTTCCTGCCCTACCGCGACGACAACGGCGAAGAAGACGTGTCGCTGGTGATTGCCGACCAGCGAGACGCCTCCCCTAAGCGCGCGCCCTACAGCGTGCTCCGGCTGGCCGACCTGCCGCACTTCGTCAAGGAGCACGACATCATGAAGGCCTTTAGCGACTTCTCGCTGCTCTCTATCACGCTCAACGACTGCCGCATGTCGCGCTCGAAGATCGCTTACGTCCAGTTCGTGAAGCCGGAGGATGCCAGACTCGCCTTCGAGAGGAAAGAAATGTACGTCTTTGGAAGACGGCAGCCGGTCATCACGACCGTGTCCGACGAGGAGTACGAGAAGCTGAAGCAGGAACAGGGGGACAAGGCGTCCGAGCCCACTGAGGTGGCAGGCGACTCAAGCGTGCCCCGCGACCCCCGCCAGCGCCGAGCGCCCACCGACAGCCCGCGCCCGCACGGCGCCCCGCTGCTGCACGGTCAGCCGCCTGTGCAATTTTTCCCGAATGCGCCGTTCGCCCCACAGCAAAACTTCGGCGCGCCCTTCCCGGGCGGGCCGCAATTTGGCGGATTCTCTAATGCGGTCTCGATGGACCCCCGGGCCGCCGCTGCCGGCTGGGCCAGCAGACCCGGCTTCTCCAACTCTAGCGAGCAGATGCCGCACATGGCGCATAAAAATCCTCGCGCAGTATCGACGGAAATGGACGAGCAGCCGCTCGACTGCGTTCTGATGAAGGGTCTACCTACGGAGGCAACTGACCGCACCATAGTAACCTTCCTGTCAGACACGGGGGCGGTGCCCGCGCGCATACACCTCATGCTGGACGCCTCCGGCGTGCCCTCCGGCGACTGCTTCTGCGAGTTCCGGTCGGCACAGGAGGCGCGCCTCGCCGCTACCAAGCACGGTCACGACCTGGACGGCTGCCGGGTCACAGTCGACCTCGTCTCGAGGAAAGTAGTCAAGGAGGCGCTCGAGGGTCCGAAGCCGGGCGATGGCCTGATGCCCACTCCAGTACAGCAGCCCTTCTACGAGCACCCCCGCGGGGGGTACGCACAGCGGCCCTTCCGAGGGCGCGGCGGCTACGACCGCGGGGGGTACGACCGCGGCGGCTACCGCGGAGGCTTCGAGCGCGGCGGCTACCGCGGACGCGCGCATTGGGCGGAGCGCGGTGGCGGGCGAGGCTTCGAGCGCGGGCGCGGGCGAGGATTCGGCCGCGGCCGAGGCGGGTTCATGGAGAATGGAGCGCGCGAGCCGCCCGTCGAGCCCGAGGAGTCAGACCCCGCGCTCGAGGGCTTCGGCGCGCCGGGCTGCGTGCTCAGCATGGAGAACGTGCCGTTCCGCGCCTCCGTCGAGGACATCCTGACGTTCTTCGCAGACTTCGAGCTGACGCAGGACGACGTCATCCGGCGCTACAACGAGCGCGGTCAGGCGACGGGGGACGCGCGCGTCGCTTTCCGCTCGCCGCAGGATGCGCAGCGCGCGCTCTCCTCGCTGCAGCAGCGCGCCATACACGACCGCCGCATCGCGCTCACGCTGCTGTAGTGCGCGGGCGCCGCAGAGCGCGCGATGACGTCATGACGTGGACTCAAGTGCAGTGAGAATGTACATTATGTGACACAACGGTGCTCTGTTGCCGTCGCATCGGTGACCTTGTTGTGTAGCGGACGAATTTATTGTTGATAAGTTACTTGTAAGGGATTGTATAAATATAGGTAGGATGTTAAATAAAACTAAATACATTTGTAATTAAATTCGTGGTTTTATTTTCCCCGTTCAACGCACAAGGGGTGGGCCGGCGCACAGGGGGCGCGGGGGGCGGCCGCGCGACCGGCGCGCCGCCCGCGCAGAGAGCGTCGTACACGCAACAGTATATTTTGTACACAAATAGATTAAAATGTATCATCTTTGTTTAAGCTACAAACGTGATTGGATAAATATTATTTCTTCACATCCCTTAATATAAAATTATGCTAAGAGCCGACGACACGACCGCCGCGCCGCCTGGCGGTGTCGACACACAAATAAATTAAACCGAACGAATCTGACCACATTCTTACAAATTAAATATTATACAATAAAAAAATTACAACATTCAAAGTTTAATAACAAAAAGAACATTTAGTTTAACTTGTTCATTTTTTTTTAAATGAAATTACAATAAAACAAATAGTTGAAGATATTTCGTCACCAAGAACTCAAGAGATGTAAACAATCAACGAACCGCCGTCTTCCCTGTCCTACAAATATTCATACGTGGTAATAATATCGGAACAACATTGCTCACAACAAACCGGCAGCTTTATACGTTTGCGACACATTGGCCGTCCAACGAGCAATACTGAATAAAACCTAAAAATACGGCACTGAATGAAAAAAAACTTGTAAAAAGTGTAAAAAAAAACTGGAATTCATTAATGGAATCGAAAAGAAATAAATTTTATCTGCACAAGACTCACACAATGGAAGATATAAAAAGATTTATTGTAAAATTAACTCTAACAACTTAAAATCAAGCTACATGTAATTTTGGCCTCTCGCCGCACGCGGCGCCCGCAACACGAGAACACGATCTCAATGTGCCCGTGTCCCGCGCAATACACTGCAATCACACTTGTATATACAAATTGTCATTGTGTTCAGAAACTGCTCGGAACATCGCAAGAATGACGGAGAACGCAATGTTCGTTGTTCAGCGGGGGACAGTGCGTAGAGCAACCGATTCCAAGATCTGGAGTACAAAATATGTACAAACGAAGATGACTGCAGTAGTTACATTAACCAACTATTAAAACAATAAATACAAGTTATATATAAACAACAAAAGCGAAGCTAAACACAAGACAGATGCAGACGTCATCCCTACACACATTTATATAATCCACAATTATCTTATTTGTACCAAATCAAGACTAAAACTTTGAATACAAAAAAACTGTCGCAAATAAAAAATAATCGTTTACAATACATTTTTAACAAGAAATGTTAGTAGTTACAATTTCAATTTTAATATTTACGAATGTTAGTTACAGCTTACCTTCTTTCACAAAGTTCCGGTCTTGATTTGGTAATAGGTTAAACAGTAAACGTTCGCCGCCATCTTGTTTCGGCGCCAAGCCGCTCCGCGATCACCGGAATAACATTATTATAAAAATGTAACAAAACATTACAAGAAGATTCAGAAAATAGTTTATTTCATGGAAATGTATTTGTATAGCGTTTATATATTAAATGTACATAAAAATAATTTATTAAAGGCATACAAAATGCATCGACGTATCTACCTACCGGCCCTTTGCTATGGCATCTGAAATAATGGTGTTTCCCGTTGAGCCGATTCGACATCAATCGGCCCGATGGGAAAAACTAGAAATAGACAATCGATCACTTTACGTATGTTACATATAGAGTTTAAGTCTAAGATATAAGAGCCATACATATATACAAACATGGTTAATATTAAATACAAATTTTAAAGACATCAACAATTTTATAAAAGGGACACCCTATATACCATAGTCATCTCAGAAGCAGCGCCTAGTAACATTTAAATCATAGATGCACAATCTATAGATTATATATTTATGGTATAGGTTTTTTTAATAAAATACATAGCTATTGCAATATTTAAGGAAGCGTATTAGACAGTACCTTAAAGGAAAAACCGTACAAAGCACATTAAGTGCCAGGCCACTAATTTCACTAACGCATATGCTGTCTGTACAGGATGTTTGGATATAATGTAATTGTGGACATCCACTATCGAAACGTCCTGTACAATCGCAACCGTTCGCAGTGTTCCACTTAAAAAAAAATTGAGCACATAACCGGGATAATAGTAAAAAAGCATTTAGTCGCCAACCTGCTCTGATCACTGACATTTTTCTCACAAACATATTTAAAACTGTATCCTATTGGCTATTGCCCGCCTCGTCCACTCAGTACGAACGAAACATTCAAGAAATTGTAGCTTTTGAACACCGCGAACCGACGCGCCCGTACAGCCTGGATGTAATAACAATTGTTTATATTACAAGAACCTCACAAAGACGTATAAGAAATGCAACAACACGTGGTCCCGACGTCGGTTATATACTTCGACTATGTATTGTAGAAAAGATTTTCTTATATGTGACAGATTTAAATAGATAAATTATATAAGATATCAACTTTCAAATTACACATGTAGTGAGAAATTATATTCCTTCGGGAAAACTCGGCTCTCTATCGGAATACGATGACACCCGAACTGTCAATGAATGAACGTATTAAATGAGTGACATTTGCATATCGATTAATATGGAACTTTATTGTTTAGTGTCAAATGTCAAAATGATTAATGTCATCCTCTAAGATGGGCACTGAAGCTGTTTGAGAGAGCACGATAAATGCGAACTTCTCCCAAAAAAATACGAAGGAAAATCTTTTCTCAGTATATTTGTTCTCGTTGGTAAACCCTAAAACCTGCTATTGTCAAGTCTTAATAAAATGCTTATAATTGCTAAATACTACAACATTACCAAATAAAAACAAACACGTTTTGACTACAAGTGACGTTTAATATGAGTTCTTCCAAATAGTGAAATTTTTAATCTACTAAGTGTTTTTTTTTAAACTATTGTCAAACTTTAATTCGGTTGTATGGTATAACATTAAAATAAATCCTATTATCAATAATAGAAAATTGTACAATTTTCTCTAATAGGATATTTTGTGCCTTTTCGATAAGTTGATGTTAATATTTAAGAAAAAAATATAGTTATTATTAAAAAATGGTGAAGTTTAGAGAGATTGATTTGTTTTGGAGTGATTGACGATGATCACTTGAATGTAAACAAGCAACTACTGTTCGTTGATATTTTATCAGAAGGTTAATATTATTGGTTTCACACAAATGCAATTCAATAAGATCTCTCGTCTTTCTAAAATACGAAGTAATGACGTCATTTTCATATACAATTAGTTAACATTTATTTCAAATAACAATATATCTAATTGTCGGAAATATTGTAACGTATTGTGCCGACCCCACATGGTGTGGGATTAAGGTATAGTTAATATTTATTGGTTGTCGTGGGATTATTTTTTTTAGATTGCATTTTATTGTTATCATATGTATGGTTGTGGAGTCATTGCACAGAAATTAGTTAAACAAGGTTCATGTTTAAAGATATAAGTAATAATGTAATTGTAGGAAATTAAATTCGCTTTACTATTTGCTTGAAATCGTTTTTTACACGGTATTCACAAAACTAATCAAATAACTGTAGTAATTTAAATTTTGAGGTTATTGCTACATGAAAAGGGGTAATTTTAAATAACGAATCTATTGTAAAATGCGTCCATTCAACCTGGTGTGAATGAGCTTTGTTGTGCACAATATCCTTATTTTTTGTACGCGTAATAAAAGAAATTATGGAAATAAAACAATTGCGCCGATAAATGTAGTTTTTGTTAATTTTCGTATGAAATTAAAAATGTACCACACTTAGATATATATAACAGATAGGACATAAACTGGTGCCTTTTGCAATACCCCTGGGTATGTTATTAAATTGTGGACCGAACGTTGGTTTCTATTCGTTATTCGTTAACGCTGGTTCTGAGTTTCAATCAATTTTGATATGCTTTCCTTAACGGGCTATAAATACAAATGTCAGCAGAATATGTACCGTACTAATTTATTCAAAGTTTCAAGTTGGTTTAAAATCAACTTTTAATTCCTATAAGTTTATTAATATAAGAAGATAAATGTTACTTATCTATATTAAACGACAAAACTTATTTATCTGTGCAATGCAACAGTTGTCTCACTCACTCACGCGCTCCCCTGCCGTCGCTGACTGACGGCTGTCAACCGCCGAACTATAACTCGTTCAACTTCGAAATTAAAAATAATTATTCAATTTGTTATATGTAAAACTGGAAACGGCGCGGACGTGAATAACTTGCCGACGCTATAATTAAAAATGTTGCGACCGTTGTTAGACAATTTTTGGACCCCGAACGTTTGGTTACCGCCAAACACGACGTGGGATGATATTGCCCCTGGGCCACATAAGGCGGTGCGATATACTGACTATCGTCACGTTTTCTTCCCGATACCGTTAGCATTTGTGTTCATAACCCTGCGCTTCGTATTACAAAGGTAAGTGGATAACTTTATATCTGCGTTAAAGTGAAATTCGGGGGCGTGTAGCAACTATTATTAATATAATCCTGTCACAATTCCTTACATCTTTAAAATAATGGGTGATTCATCCTAATCGGATACAAGAATGTTTAAATTATTAATTTGTTTCAGACATGTTAGGATAAAAAACGCTTTTAAGGTAAAGATAATTCTAATATAGGAATTTACCGGTATATTCCGAATAATTTTAGGTACGAATAATACAACATTGGTATATAAAATTATTACTGAAGGTCCTCAGTACGTTTTTCTTATATTTTTTATTTATTTATTCAAAATGTATGAAAATAATAGTAAATATGTAGTTATATCAGGAACATAAAAATATAAAAAGTAACCTTCATAAAAGATAAGATAATCATATGCTAATATTTCCTGTGTCGACATTATAATATGTTAGGGGTTTTTTTTACATTTATATTATTATTTTCAACCAAGTATAAATTTATGTGTGGAATACTGTTGGTGGTTAAGAATCGGTTCAGTTCATTTTGTACAGAGTTTTTCTCACACCAACTATAAACAATATTGAAAACATCACATGAATCTTGAGAAATATCTTACTAACATTATTAATGTAAAAGTTTGGATGGATGGATGGAATTTTGCATAGTAATTTGATGTCTAACTTGGAGACAATTTTCGAAATGTCATTTGATAAAATCCTCTGGTCTTTTTTTTCAACTCATTTTAGTACTCTACTTCAGGTGTTATAAGTTATATCTACTATGGGGTTTAAAGGACTTAAAATTACACACATTCTATAGATGTAGGTTGGTAATCTATAGTCTGCCTACAGTGAGAAGTTAAACATATATACTTTAATTTAAAGGACCATTATAACTATTTACATGCTCATTTTACCAAAGACATTGGCCTGACACACATTTCCCCCTCTGTCCACTCTATAATGATAGTCATTCCGTTTTTACAAATAGTGCCAATTGACAGTGAGCCATAAAACTGTTCCCATATACATTCAAGTTAATTGTATGATTCAATACATTAATGAATGTGATGTATGTGTGCGTAGTTCAACTTGTAGACAAGCAATTGTTGATATAATTCGATTGCTCTCAACATAACTTGACATCTCCCGTCGCGGGCACATCAATCAAACAACGTAATAATGGTCAATTATATACAAATTATTAGGAGCGTCTGTGGCGCAATTGTTTAGCACTCAACCGGTCTGGACCGTACTCAAC
>JAODUI010000014.1:5140583-5169780 GCA_027563995.1 Papilio gigon | reverse complement strand
GTATATATAAGAGAGTATGTATGTATCGATTGCGTGAAAGGTCACGTGGTTAAGATGACAGTGAATACTGGAATAAAAAGTATTTCATCGCAGTACGCAAATTAAAAGGTGAAACATAATCGAGTCCTCAACTTATCGAAATCTCATTGTTCCGTCCACTGCATCTGTGAGGCTTCCGAGGCTGTGATACATGCGTGTAGCGCGTGTTATATACAATAGTATATAACACGATGAAATAAAGTTTGTCTCCGGAAACGTGAGGCACCCTGCCTCTAAACTAACGACTAGTTGCAGGCGGGAAGTCATTGGATGCGGAAGGAAGACCGTATACTGTGGAAGGCATTGAGGAAGGCATATGTCTAGCAGTGGCCAGACAGATGATGATGATGATGAAGATGATATTACGTTTTCTTTATTTAACTCGGTCAGAATGATTTACGCCAGAACTTACGCCTATTCACTTCTCATTCAAACCTTCAAATATATATTTTATTAAATTTATTTATCTTCCAAGAATGTATGGTCATATTTATGGACTGTATTCCATCTATTTTGTATTAGCATATCTAAATTATATAGGCTTAAGTAATTTTTCGAAGTGACTGCCCGCGTGTAATTGAAAAATTGTATAATTTTTTAATTACCTAATAGTAGCCTATATGTTCTTCAAAGCTATGTGCGATGTATGAAAAATATCATAGATTTTAAATAATTTGAAATTAACAAACATTCATCCATCCATCCAGTTTTATATACAAGATGAACGGTTAGGTTAAATTCAATACGTTCAATGTCAATTTTTTTAGGATCTTCGTTTCTTTTTCAACACTAACCAAGTCACGTAGAACTGTTAGTTAAATGATAACATACTAAAGAACCGACAATTATTGATCGGTCACGATTCCTTATCAACCTTTACTAGATAACGCGTGTCACACAACGTTATAGCGAACAATGCAAATTGGACTCACTATACAAAACTGTTTTTTGTATAAAAGAAGATGAGAAAAAGCGTGTCGGTATTACCACTTAATATAAAGCGAGACAGTTACGACAGACAGGTCGATTCAGCGTTGGTAGGCCTCCCGCACGATGACCGGTGACTTGGTCAAAGTTGCGGGAGTGCACTGGATGCGGGCGCATGACCGGTTATCGTGGCAGTCGATGGGGGAGGCCTACGTCCAGCAGCGGACTACATTAGGCTGATGATGATGATGATGATGATAAAGCGAGATAGTGGTCAAGCACAAACTTACACGTCGTAACCAAAAGAGGGTAACCAGCGGCATCACAAAGGTGATCATCGACGCTCAGACATCCGTAACAGAGGTACTTGATGATGATGAAATGATGTAGAAAATTAATAGTCAACATGTGATCTCGCCCCCTTCTCTTTAAAAAAAAAACTGCAAGTGCATTGGTCCGTCTCGGCATCTGTTTATAAGAGGAGGGGACATACGAGCGGCGGGACCACAAGGGTTTCACGGAAGTTGTACTGTACTTGTTAAGTTGTACTATATACGCTAAATTATCAAATAAAAACTTGATCTTGGCTTTGACACGTCTCGAGACAAAAATAACTATGACATATACAATCACTAACAAATACTATGAAAAAATATAAAATAAAATAAGTTTAAACGACCAATACTATCCGCCTTATTTGTTTAAAATATTAGTAGATTTTTGTTAATTTATTGATATTTCTTGTAACCATTCCTGGTTAGCTTGAAAAATATTGTGCTAGGATATGGTCCACAATAGTCGAATGGTAGGATTCGAACCCACGACCGCTAGATCGGTAGTCCTTATCTTTAATCATCAGGATATTAGCGTTTCAAAACATTGGAGAAGGTATATGTCCAGGAGTGGACAGACTAAGGATGATGATAGTGATGATGATTTATTATAAGTGATATACAAGTCCATCAAATCAACGCTTTGTAGAATAGAAAAAAATATATACGACAGAACTTAAATTACGGTAGAAATATATTGCAAAGGTATTAGTAGGGAAAAACAAGCGTGACTCGTCTTCAAGCACATACTGACCTAAAATTTATAAAGTAAACAAAACAATTGCAACATATAAGCAATTAAACTGTTAATACTTTCGTGAGACATTTCACTATACTACTTATAGAAACGGCTTAAATCACGTGTAGATCGGTGTCGGTACCGACCAGTCGCGGCCCGAGTGTGCAGTGAGCGACGGGCCGCGAACGCGCTATAGTACCGTTCCCACTCATCCTGAAGAAGAGTCCCCGATGAACTCAAAACTAGTCGGTACCACCGAATTACACGTGAAGCCGTTTTTATAAGTAGTAAAATATAAACAATTCAATTTTTTAAAGAGAAAGATCGATGATCGGTGATTGAAATTTTTTTTTTTAAATAACTTAGATAATATAAACACATCCTGTAATTATCATTAAATACAAGTTACATTTGTCACAAGTAATAAATGTACTTACTACATCCTGAAAGAAAGAAAACAAATTATCTGATACTGAAAACAATGATAAAAAAAAAAATTTCTTTATCAGTGGTACACGAAAAAAAAATCCCCTCTAATATTAAAACATGCTTGTTACAAAAGCAGCGAGTTCAATGTCCAAAAAAATACAATAGCATTTAATTCCGTTCAAAAACAAAATAGACAGATTGCGTTTTTTAAATATCTAAAAAGCTCAGAGTGATAGTGCGTGAGATATGCGGGCTGTTATATATTACGATAGTGAACAACATTTACCTGCTCCTCACTTAAACAGAACTGCAAAGAAGACACACAACAATGTAGTAAGAAGCACATACAGTCACACGAACAAACAATAAAGCTACAAATCCACTACACTGAAAATCATTCAAAATAAAACAATCGAAAAATAATTTCATAATGAAAAAAACAGTGTAGTGTTTCTCTAGCCTTACAAACATCAAATACGTAACCGCAGGCTTCCATTATTGACTGTTTAAAGATATATTACTGACTTTTTTTGTTTGTATTTTAGTAGTGGAAGCTCACGGTAATACTGTATTAACACATCAAAATATCAAAACTAGCACAATCGGTATCTATGTTAACTCTACGGAATGCATAGGATTCAAACAATTAATAACCTTAAAAAAAAACAAGTGTCATCTATTGAAAAGTAGATTGAAATGTTCCTTGTATAAAATTAAAGTTAGCACAGATTAACGAACTCTTTTTTTCCTTTTAATATCTGACTTATAATCCTTTCCTAGTATGAGAATCCTGATTACCTTTGTACTAAGTAACAAAAAAAAAGTTTATTTTTTAACTTTTTTATGACTGGTACACTGGACCTTTAACCCATAAAAAAAGAAAACATAATCTATCCACGGACAATGCTTCCTGGCATAACTAACAAGTTACTTTCTTTTTTATTTCGTTGTAAAAAAAAAAGTTTTAAAAATGTTCCAATTTCGAATTACAGAAAAATGACAAACACATTTAAATAATTTTTATAAATATTTTTTTTTTTTAATAGTTTCAACATGAAATTTAATGGAGATTAGAATTGTATATTTTATTGCGACTACACGGTTAATGTACAAAATTTATAATTATGACATAAATATAATTTACTTACGTACAACATACATTTCTGTTATCTAATACGTCGACCGCAAACTATATTATGTTGTCACGATATTGGAATAAATGTGTCTATTATATTGCCGGCGATTTTTAATTCAAGCAAAGATGTCTATTCTTTTATGTATATGCATTTTTATTTCTATTTGAATATTTAGTTTTTTGTGTTCTTCTTTTTTTCCATTACGCAATTTTCAACCGTATTTTCAATTTTATAATTTAACGTGAAATTATTTTCGTTTTTAAATTGATTAAATAATTTTATTATAATTAAATTGAATATATTAATTTTGAAAAGATTACTAGGAAAAAAAATTGTTATTATAGAACTCGTATGAAATTATAGGATAATTTTACAATTTATATTTTCTAGTTGAAATCTAGAACGGGGATTACCCCGTTTAGATTAAAATTATCACAACATTATAAAATCAGAATAATTACTTATTAAAATTAATTTTTCAACTGACAATAAATTCGGAATAACTTTTTTAAACAATTAAGATTTTTTTTTTATAAAACGACAGACAAATTCCTGACAATCGACATAGATAAGATAAAGCAAACGCCAACGCCGGACTTTTTAATTCTTTATCATAAACCATGACTAGACATGACTTAAGTTCCTATATCCCCGTAGTGAGGCAGAGAGCGTCTACAGTACGCCGCCAGCTCGCTCTGTCCTGGGCTTGCGTGCTCTCGGGCCATGTTAGCCCTATCATCTTCATGTCTTCATCATAAATTATAGTATCATTCAAACTTTATGTCGCCTCGCAATTTCACTACATACCTCGTATAGAATATTTTTAGGTAACAGCTGGTGTAATAACGCGTCCGTTCGCGGTGTTCCACTTTAAAACCTACAGTCGTATGAACGCTTCGTACGTGTTAGTAGACGACGAGGGCAATAGCTAATAGGATACAGGTTTTAAATATCTGTGAAAAAAATTCAGACAGTGATCAGAGCAGGCAGACTACTAATTTCTTTTTGTGAGCCTCGTTCGTTAATTTGTGAGAAAAGGCTGTATTTGTGTACAAGGCATTTTTTAAAAGTGGCACACCGAGATTCCGAGATTGTATTATGGATATCTTCTGTAGCAATACGTTTGAGACATTAAGAGTTCCGAAGGAAGAAAGAATGGTCAGCGTACCGCTTTCCCCTACCCGCAGTGAGCCGTGCACAGCGGCATTGTGGTCGGACATGGATAACAATGATAAACTTCGTACAATACTAGCTCGCAATTCTGACTTCCCTTCTGTTATCATGCCTTATCCGTTTGATAAAGTTGCTGTCGTTAATTACAACTGGCGAATTACTATCTTATAGGTAACACCTAACACGTACATGTACAGTATAACATGTTTTTATTTATAATTAATAGAATTTTTGATATAAATTTCGTTAATCATTTAAACCTCTTTACCGCAAACTGCCTATACGTTCACACTATACATGTTTATAAAAAAAATTACAGTTTTTTTATGTTTTCCACCATATCTCTTTATCCTTTAACGAAAACCTCACCTAACCACTTCTACATTTATCTATAAATTACTTTTAATAAAAATATTGCATAATTGTTATGGCATTTAGAACATTTTGTGTTTTGCCATATAAACCTTAAGAACACACAGTCATAATCACGAGTATTGTAGAATAGATTTAGAATTGTGGTTGAATTATTTAAAAGGTTCTATGTTACCTGTTTATGTCTAATCTTGGAGGAGGCCTGGTACGCTGCTTCTAGTTTCGGATTATTTGGTGCTCTCTTTGATCTTGTATTCTTAATACCTAATGACTTGCCGAACGGTGCAAACCAGTATCTAAAACACATTAATGCAATATATATACAGTTCTCCTCGTCCTCTCTGTCTGGCCTTTATCTCATATGGCAGTGTGGTAAGCCTTTCACACCTATCTTAATTTATATTTTTCTACTTATTGTATTACTAATGCCTTAGGAGTCCCTAGGCTAAAAGACTTTCTTGGCAATAACAAAATGACTAGGTGATGCACATTTACCCAATACCTACAATTGTTCTTTTAAACTAGAATTTTATTTAAGTATGAAAAACTAGAATGAAGGTCCATGGATTTACATACATAAACTTATTTTTATTTATTAATATTTACAGCGGGATAAGGAAAAATGAGCATGGTTCATAATTTTCCTCCCTTCAATCTTATGTGAACACCATAACTCAGAATCTATAATTATGCAATTTAATAGACTTAAAGAGAAATTAATTTTGAAAAACATTACAATTTTTAATACTTTAAATTTTTATCGACAATATCAATAAAATTATATATGCACGTTTAATTTAAAAGTTACGCGCGCGTATTTTTAAAAAAAATCTACGGTTTATAAATTAATTTTGTAAAATTAGAAATATTGCATATAAACGTCTGTGTGAATACAGGAAGCTCGCGTGATGATAGCACAATATCTCATAGATAAATGCACTGACTCACTGAACGTGAAATAAGGGGAACATCGACTCATTGGCACACATTTTTACTCATAAGAAGCACTCAACTGTAATACTCACTTTTCTAATATATGTCGTAGAACTATAAGTACAAGTGCCAGAGGTATGGGATAAAGAAGATGTGTGTGATCATTTAAAACTACGGGTTTATCGGGTCCCGGAGTCAAATCTTCCCAAGTGGTATTCGGCGG
This sequence comes from Papilio gigon, assembly GCA_027563995.1. NCBI lineage: Eukaryota > Metazoa > Arthropoda > Insecta > Lepidoptera > Papilionidae > Papilio > Papilio gigon. The sequence goes on along the minus strand of JAODUI010000014.1, from coordinate 5,163,477 downwards.
CAGCCAAATATCTTTGTCCCAAAATTTATCTAATAAATATCGCAACATCGTCAATTAATAATATTAAACACTGTTAAGTTTACACTGTATTACCACTAGTTTTCACGAATAATTTAATGGAAATAAATATGAAATCGCTTCATAAATACATCTAATCAACTAATGCAGTCGAACGAAACGTCAAACTGAACTGATTACTGATTGAGCGACAGCAGAGATTTCACATTACAGTTTTTTTCAGTTTTCAGTTTTGTTGTATGAATACCAACCTAAAAAAGTGTGAGTTGCAATCGCAGTTGGAAAAAAAATCGATTTAAATAAAATATTTTAATTCCTTTCAGGATTAAGTTTTCAGATCTCGAGATATATAAAAAGTACGACCTCCAATGATTTTCAATTGAAATTGTTATAAAAATCGAATGAGTAAAATCGATTTCTTCGATGCAGAAAAATACCGACTTAAGTTGACATATCAAAGCACCTCACTATAGACCCCTATAGACTGATTTTGACATATTGAGTATAATTTTCAAAATATCAGCATTGTCTTGCATGTATATCGGTGGATTTTTTTTCGGGGGAACACAACAAAGTATAAAGTCCAACATTTATGAGAATTGATATAGATAATGTTATTTTGCCCAACGTGCGCCAACATTCTTATTGTAGAAGAGCGGCCTGAGAGTGGTTTACGTTACGCCTGTAACACGTGCCCTTACGTATATGATATAAAGAAAAAAGTATCGTATCGGACCTTCCCTAAATTGAAGGTAAATTAATAGACAAATATATTCGATCACATTCTATCGTCATCCATATGTAAAATTATTTAATTTTCAGGAACTTGACTATATTATGGGCGGTGCTGCCGCCTGGGAGAACGTAGATTCTACTGATGCGGTTTGCCCTAAATGTGGACATGGTAGAGCCTACTTTATGCAGCTCCAAACTCGTTCCGCTGACGAGCCTATGACCACATTCTACCGTTGCTGCAACCACGACTGTGCCCACAACTGGCGTGATTAAACCCTCACACAGTTATAAAAGTGTTTACAGAGCATGTTTTGTTCTAGAAGACTAAAGTACATTAATTATTTGTTCGTAAGAAACAAAACCGTGACTGCAAAAATGAAAATTGATAAAATGGCAGAAGTTATTAATTGTTCAGAAGAAAAAGCTTATGCAAAAGCGGCACAGTTCCTTGAAGATGGCCATGTGATTGCTGTACCAACTGACACAATTTACGGGTTAGCATGTAGTGCTAACTGTCCGCAGGCAATTAAAAAATTATATTCAATAAAGGGAAGAGATTCTGCGAAGCCTGTCGCAATTTGTGTGACACATATTCAAGATGTATATAAATGGGGTAAAGCTGAACACTTGTCTGATGATTTACTACATACATTACTTCCTGGACCAGTTACAGTTGTGCTCGAAAGATCAACATACCTAAATAATCCTTTCTTAAACCCAAAAACAAGTAAAATCGGTATAAGAATACCGCAAAGTTTGTTCATAAATAAAGTAACCAAAATATTAGATAAACCTATTGCCCTAACCAGTGCCAACTTTAGCAATGAACCATCTACATTGTCTGTGAAGGAATTTGAACATTTATATGGTCATTTAGGAGCAGTGTTTGATGGTGGAGTGTTAAGTGAAGGTTTAGAACAGAACAGAACGGGTTCCACAGTTGTTGACTTGTCTTATGTAGGTTCGTATACAATTATAAGGAAAGGTATTTCATATGAGAAAATTGTAACAATTCTAGAAGACCAAGGATTACGCAGTAATGAATAGCTTTATATTTATTTTATGCATAATAAAATTATTGTTACTTTACACCATAAGTTTTATTATGTACCTAATTAACAATTTAAACAAATTAAAAGGAAACAAGTGAAAGTTTTACAAGTTATTTATATTTCTTATTTACAATTATTTTTTTATTTAGTATGTCACACCACATATAAATTAAATAAATAGTAGCAACACCCAGCTTAATCAAGAAAGCTGACAAAAAAAAACTGTCTTAATGATGGTAATTAAAGTCAGAAATAATAAAAACTGAGATTTATATGCTTAAACTGAGAGGTTTCCTAGATTCAGGCAGTTTGTTTTCAAGCTTTTGCCATCGCTCGGGAGGCCAAACAATGTAAACAGCTTTAGCTGTGATCAGACCTAGAGAGACAGGACCAAAAGTGTTGCTATCTAGTGTATGACCAGTGTGATCACCTTCTACCCAGCAGTGACCTTCAGGAACTTTAACGTACCGATTTTTGTAACCCATTGTGCTTACGACATCTCCCTGAAGTCCTACTACACGTTTGATGATTTTCTGCCTAGGATTTTTAGGAGAAGTTAGTGATATTACATCACCTCGTTCGATTTTGTAGTCTCTGATGGCCCATCGTGACAAGAAAACGTAATCGGTATTAGTGGATTCGGGATTCAGTGCTGGCTGCATAGAAATGCCTTCAACTTTTGCCACATATCCAACGGTATCCAAAAGTGTTATACCGATGGGAATGCCGAACAGAATTGATCTACAAACACTTTTGAACGACATTAATATAACTTAATAATTTTAAAGTCCCACTATTTTAGCTTCATACTCGACATTCGAGTTTCTTTCTTACTTTCTTATTTTGGGCATTCTGGACAGTTTTTTTCTATTTTTTTTCTTTTTTCTTATGGATGATAGGTATATAATGATAAGGACTGAGCTGACACTGACACTGACACTGATAGTTGACATACCTAACAAATACAATTATGCCAAGTAAAATTGTTACGGATACATTGATCATAAAATTTGACAGTAAAGCCAAAATTTCTTTTGAAATTGAAAATATTAAATGACATTAATTACATAGTTATTTATAAAAAAAATGGATATCTTTCCTGCACAGCAAAGGATTGATACATCTTTTTATATATTCAGTTTTTCCATCCAAGTACGATGCGCAAACCTTTAAAAACGGGGTTAACAGATATTTACTATACATGCTCATACATTCAGTGCTACTCTAAACACCGATGACAAATATTATATAAATAGTTCATATTTGAAAGAACCGAATGAAACATCGAGATATTGAGAATCGTAAATATAACGAGTAAGGAGTTATAGTTGGGGTAAAGGGTAAAAGCAAAACCAATTGCATAAAAATGTTATAGCCATTAATATTAACCCTATATTATTATTAAAATTTTAACTATTAACAGAATGTTTTTACAATAAGGTACTAATATAAATAAATAAACATCATAATTAAACAATCAGTCATTTTCAACAAGAATATTTTTAGAACCGTTCCGATTTCAATCGCAAAACTAATTTCTCGTTATTTCGCACCATGGGGACGTCACTTAAATTTCCCAATGAATGACCATAGATTGTAGAAACTCAGATTGGATCTTTGCTTTATTACAAATACTCAAAAAGTGTTGATGCTTTCTGTAGTAAATCACAACCACCACCAACCAAACAGAAATTATAGACATTTTTTATGTGTGTAGCAAGTACAATATAACATAAAATTAAGTCAACAAACAGGACTTTCAATCAGTTTGGACCTAAAAAACAATGTAGAAAGGATTGACGACAGATGGAAGTGTCCCGTGGTGAAGAAAAACTTACAACCTGCATAATCAGCTGTCAGTGAGCTAGATCATCTGTCTTTGTAAATATAAAACCTAAAAGAACCACAACACATTTCGTGCTCTCGCGTCATGAAGTTAACAAGCACGGTACGATGTAACCCTGACGCCGCGTTTGCCGAACTTTAATGCAGATGCAGACATGGGATAATAACCTATCGAAGAAGCGCGACGCTCGCGATGGCTGATCTTCCTTGAAGACCTGCAGGCCATATTTCTCAATTACAACATCAGTAAGCATCAAAATATGTCCGGTGACTTTCCGTTTACGGCCAAGATAGTCAGTCCTGTCAAGTGCAATGAGAAGCCTTGGGATCTATGGGTTAGTGAAATAGGACACCTGTCACCGCGTCGTGACGATGACAGCGGGGTGTTCACGACGCCCGCGGCCGTGGAGCCGAAGGGCGGCGCTTCGATGCGCCGGGTGCACGACTCGCACCCGTATAAGGCGGCAGAGCGAGGCTCTGCGCGGTACCGTCGGGCGGGCGTCAGCCGCCTCAAGTACCAGAGCATGAGCCTCCATGGACTCTTCCCACAGATGGACAATTTGAATGCAGCTGTGTGTCATATGTGTGGTGTAGTAGTGAAGTGCAGTGCCGCGTACAGACATGTGCTGGAGCACCATACAGACTGCGAGCCGCTGCTCCCGCCCCCGCCGCCCGCGCCCTCAGTCAAGCTCAAATCCACGCCCAACAGGAGCAGGCACAAAAAGGACATACCACCACCTCTCATTCCGCCAGACTTTCACCCAAAGATGGAAACATCTCCTGCACACAATGCAACCGCTCCTCTGTCTAGGATAGTGCTGCCACAACCTGAAATGCAATACTTGGACGAACCCAGCACATCTACTGGGGTAACGGGAGAGGTGCAGGTGAGCATGGAGAGTGGTGGGTTACCAGTAGTCAGTATACAGGACCCCGATGAGTTGCCACTCGGGGAAAATATTACAGATGATATATTAGCAATAATGAACTCTGAAGGCATTCAAAGTGCCGATGACATTACAAATGCAGCAGACTGGAAGGATATAATTAGAGATATTGGCAACATGCAAGATATGAACTTTCAGTCCACCGACTCCCAGAATTCTCAAGACTTGTGCACCTCCGTGGATGCCAACACCCTTTACACTTTAGCTGACACAGATTTATCTAGTTTACAATTTGCATCAAGCACTCCTCCCGTGCTGCCCTCTGTCGTAGATACTAACATGATCAATGCTCAAGCTTTAAAAGCGGTGGTGCCCAGCACGCCCACGACGCCCACGACCAAGTCACAGTCGCGAACGAAAACTAGCAAGTCGAAATTTGTTCCACGAGAATACGATCCGAATAAGCACTGCGGTGTTGTCACCGCTGAGAACCCCAAGCCATGCACCAGGTCCCTGACGTGCAAGGCTCATGCGCTGTCGCTGCGACGCACTGTGGAGGGGAGGTCGAAGCCCTTTGACACCCTTCTGGCGGAACATAGGGCGTCGAAAGATCCTAACTCCGCTGCTGCAGCCGCCACGCCGGTCAAACATCACGTGCCAGTGCATTCAGCACCGAGACAATTTAACAACCCACCTCCTCTCGATCTCAACGATTTAAACGGTCTCGCTGCTGACCTGCAAGTCAACGACATTTACGCTAGCCTGCTGAATGTTGAAGATCCAAACGCCCTACTGCCAGATACCTCCAACATAACGTCATTGCTCAGCCAGCCCCTGCCGCCGGGGGCTTTCCTCCTGCCCGAGGACGCGGAACTAGCTCCCGACGTACCTTTATTGAGTATAGCTTCGCCGATCGAGCCCGAGGTGAGGCCGGAAGGGCCGCCGCCGCTGGTGCCGAGCGATGTGTGCTGGTATTCGTCGTGTCCGCGGCCCCTCGCCCTGTGCACGTTCAATGCGTCGCACGCGGGCGGGGCTATCACCTTAGGAAAAAAGTTCGCCACCGTGCGGAGTAATATAAAATCCGCGCTCAGCAGGACGGCCAAGCCCAGTGGCACTTCGAACAATTATTACTATCAAAATACACTCTCAATGTCAAAGACTATGCACTTGAACAATACGAATAAAGCGAACAAGCCGGAGGTGCGCAAACTGATAGTGACGTGTAGTGCAACAAGTGGGGACAAGGACGTGCAGCAGACGTTCAGTGACATGTTCGGCGCCGGCGACGTGCGGCACGCGCTCAACGGGCACCTGGGCCCCGAGCGCAGGCCGCGGCCCGGCGCGCTGCGGGCGGGCAAGCGGCCGGCGCCCGTGCTGGACCTGGCCTTCGCGCTCGACCCGCTGCTGGCGGACGAGAAGTGTTGAACTGCGCATGAGCAATCACCGGTTGTGTACTCGTATTTGTATATTTATTTTTGTGTAAAGAATCAAAATGCATTGTAAATGTTGAATTATCCCGAATTTCCGAACGGAATTAAATGTTACGATGACGTTACATCTCATTTCTTTGTGAAGGAACAATTCAGTTCTGTATTATTTATAAGAACATCAAATTGTTCTCCGGCACTTGGAGCGGTTGTTGTTGGGAGATGTAACTGTTGTTCACTGTTGTTACTGGATAGTGTGGAAGGCCTACGTGTAATGTATAAGGTGATGAAAATTTCCATGTAAAAATATAAATAGTAAATATAAGGTTATCCCTAATAGTGAATCGCCTCCTTTTGGAAATAAAGGCAGATACCTCAATAACTCAACGCAACTGTTTAGATTCATTTCCTTTCTATGAGTCTCATCCGGACATCTCAAAGCTATTTTATAGTTATACAAAAACTAATGTAACCTTTGATTTTCAGCTTAATCATTTACAAATATTGTATTGGATAATGTTTTCAGTATATACAGTATTCTAATGTAAAATATGTCATAAATTGACACAGATAAGCCATCCGTCTTCTGGATGCTCAGAGCTAGACTGATTTGGTCAAACTATTTGCATTAGTTTAAAAGATTTCATAGCAGATATTTTTTGAATTATGTTGTGACGATACAAAGATGGTCTTTAGTTATTTCTTAGGAAGCGAGTAAGATGACATGTTTATACAAATGCTTAGTCAGTAGACTGTTGCAAATTCTAGTGACATGAAATTTAATTTTATTCTTCATTCAAAACTAGATCCAGAACAAACGATGTTTAGCAAGGAGTGCGTCATTTGTATAAAAAAAAATAGTTTGGTATTCAAAAATTGGTATTGCAATTTATTCGCTGTGGCCGCGTTCTGTCAACACGAACACCTTAAAAACATTTCATGAATCTCCTTTAAATATATTAATTCGTGAACCGCAAACTTTGTACACCTTTTTAAGGAAACCGCGTGAACTGATGAACGTGTAAGACGGTCAATGTGAAGAAGTGCACAGAGCTGTAAGTTTCAAATTTCTCTATTTTAACAGTAGGAAAAAAAATGTTAAATTTAAATTTTGAATCATCTTTTAAATTCAAAACTTTGATACCAAATCCAATTTTATTACAAACAAGCTGACCCCGCAAACTCTGTTTCGCCTTAAAGGCAATAAAAAAAACAGATTTTTAAATTGATTAGGTAATACAAAAAAAACATTTTCCGTTTCCCATACAAAAAAAAAATTGTATGGGAAATGGAAAAGGGCTATTTTTAAGGTTTTCACTAGTGTTTTTCTAATTTTTCTCATCTCCTAAACCTTCCCTAGACCTCCACGAACATTCCATGACCAAGATAAGATAAATCCGTTCAGCCGTTCTCGAGTTTTAGCTAGACTAACGAACAGCAATTCATTTTTATATATATAGATTTATTCATACAATATGCGTAAAAAAAAAATCCCCGACCCACAAAAAAAGTCGACGTCCCTCTACTGAACGGCGAAGGAACTGCACAATTGCTGATCTGGAGGTAAGCGTATGGTAAATCCAACTGGCACTATCGGCCTTTTTAAGAGTTGCTAGTATTTATCATACAAAACTAAACCAGGCGTTATCAATGGTTTTTAAAACGCCGCAAAAGTATAAGATGCTGGTCAAAATGACTAGTGAGTTGCCGAAGAAAATTTTGAGGTAAGAATATTCTAGAAATGGATATTGGTGGTTTACAAGAGACGTAAGATTTTTTTCTAGAATCTCGCTGAACACTTTTTTAATGTCTGGTATATCAAAGAGGATGCAAGGCATGGCAAAATGTCTAAGTACAGCTAAAGCCTATAGTACAAATTCGTTAAGTGGTCATCATGGAGATCGCCACTAAGCACCGGTTTAAGGTACCATAAAATGCTTGAGAGTAGGGTCTCGTAAAGAGATCTGGTTTGTCTCGTTACACAATAAAGTTGATTCTCCATTTAAAAGGACTAAGTTCACGGAGCGAAAAATTGGATACATGTGAGTTTGGGAGAAATCGCATAGCATTATTGCGAACGTCAAAATTTGGGTCGGCTTTATGATCGGGCGCTTTCACCGAATTGTAATTAGTGAACTTCACACGCGAATTAAACCTGTTTCACGTCTACTAAATAAGCTGTACGTCGTTAATATAAAACGTAAACTGTGTCATACGTGAGGGATTTTTATACAAGGAAAATAGTGGAAATACTCCAAATAGTTGATACTGAAAGAAAACGTTACTCTAAAATAATAACTTTAAATTGTAATTGATGAATTTGAATTTTTTGAATCGCCAATAGGATACTGACTACCGATCTAGTGGTCGTGGATTTGAATCCCACCATCCGACTATTGTGATCCATATCCTAACAAGTCCAAGCTTACCAGGAGTGGTTACAAGACATATTAGTAAATTAACAAAAATCTACTAATGTTATCTCTATAAAAACTAAATCTAAAACATTAGTCACGCTCTTTACAGTAACATAATAAAACAATATCTTATTTCGATTTTGAACATCGTCTTATATGTAATATGAGCTGAATGTAAACTGATACATTTGCATACTTGGCAATACAAACAAAATAAGAAATAGAAAATAGGACAATCTACAAAAGCCCTAAGTGAAATGTGTAATTTAAGATGTATGTTAAAATGTAGCTCCAAAACAGCTCAACGCATTGGAATCACATTACACACGGAGTAAGGTTACTGCCTGGAATAGCAATAAATTAATAACTGAAAATTTAAAGTAAATTTCGACTGGTTCTTTTTTGAAAAATCTGTTTAGGATTCTATAAACAGTGACATCTATACAATACTTTTGAAAATAAAAGGGCCACACTGTACGGCACACTTGCGTTAATTGAAAAAAAGATGGCGCTAGTTTTAGTGTTGGTTTTAACGTCAAACTAACTCTCCTTCGCGACAGATAGCGCGGGGTATTTACTAAATTTAATAAGTGGTCTGTGTTTTGCAATATTGCCATATTTCATTCAGATCCATGTAGCCGGTCTGGTCCGGTAAACAAACTAAAAACACAGAAAATCTTAATATGATAATTAAAATAACCAACAATAATTCATAAACATTTATTGTATCTAAATAAAATGTCTAACAATAAAGTAGCCTTAACAAGCCCAGCCGAGACAACGGGCAGAGATTACGTCATTTCCTTTTCGATTGAACTTTCACATTTCTATTTTTTGATTTCACGATACCTTTGAATTGTTTCGATGTCGCTGCCTTTTTTCTGAAATTTGAAATAAAAAAATAATACATTTATTTGCAGATAATCGATGTTTGTAGGAAAAATGTACTTAAATTTTGAAGTTGTATTAAACATAATAAAAATTGCGCTTGCGTCTGCTCAGTTAATAAGTTTTTATTAAAAAAGTATAGACTCCAAATAAACATTTAAAAGCAATTAAGTACATGTTTCGTGTTATTAGAAATTAATTTAAATATAAAGGTAACTTTTACCTCTTATTCAAGTTATTCCTGGAGAGGGGTAGGTAGGCGTAGGGGTCCGGCTTGCCCTTCTTCTTGACGTCGCCCTTCGCCTTCCTGCTACGGTACTCAGTGCCCGCGGCCGGCGCCGGCGCCCCCGGCCCCAGCGGCCTGCAATACACAAGTTAGGAGTTAAATATTGTTCATATGAACAAGAACGAAAATATTGTAAAATTTATTATTATTTTGTAAATCAGAAAGTTTGGATGGATGGATGGATGCACGTAACTTCAAAACGGATAAAATTACATAGATGAAATTTGACACACAAGAGTTACCAAGTTGTTTTTTTTTTAATTCTGAGCGAAATAGGCAAACGGCTAGTATTGTAAAAAACTATTTGGTATATTGTATTTCGTATATTGAAATGGGAGAGGGGGTTGGCACTGCGCACAGACCTTGAGCAGCCAACATATACAGCAGAGTAGTTCACCTGTGTATGCCCCTGCCTCCAGCCTTGTACTTAGAGACAGTGGAAGCCCTGCTCTTGGCGCTGCGGCCGCTCTTTATGCTCAGGATGTCGTCGAAACGTCGCTTAGTGCCGGGCTTCAGCAACTTCGATGGTTTGCCATCTGTCTCGTTGTCTGTGGATTATTAACATTAAATAGTTTTTTTCTTCATTGAAATTAATTAGCATTGAGTATTAGAAACAATCGGAATAAACATTATTTTATTATTAGCAGATTTTTGTTTACAGATCAATATATCTTGTAACATTATAACTAAGCTCTAGGGTTAGACAATAGTCGGATGGTGGGATTTGAACCCTCGACCACGTGTTCGGAAATCCTTACACTTAACCATTAGGCTATTGGCGTTATTATGATTATAAAATAGAAAAAAAAACCGTTACCAGTATCATCGGTGTCGGTGTCGATGTCTCCGCTGGGCTTGGCTTCCTCTTCATCATCAGACATGTCGTCGGAGATGATCAGTCTACCATCCGCCGCGGTCTTAAAGCCGCCGTCCTTCTTCTGAGCCTTCTCTTCTGCAATCTTCTTCTTCTTTGTGGGGTCGGTAGCTGGAAATAGAAATATAAAGAAGTTGAGCATCAAAGATACTTCAGGGAAAAGAGTAGGATAGAAGTCTACATACCTGTAATCTTCCTGGCCGCGGAGACGTCAGCCAGGTCCACGATTTCGTCGGCATCCTGTATCCAAGCTTTGTTTTTAGTCTTCTTAGCTTTCTTAGGTCTCGTCTCCTCGTCCAGGTATTCCATTTCCGAGTCGGAGTCTTTGAGGATGTCCTCCAGGGTCTGCGAGGTGCCTCTCACGGCTATATCGCCGTCCGAATCTGACTCAGTCTGGCCGCTGAAATGGTAAAAAACTTTCGTTTAACTAATGTACGATGTTTGGTCATTTATCAAGATATCATCAGAGAACTTCAGAAATTCTTGGAGACGCTAATTGTTCACTATGGTAGCTAATACGCACTGATTGTATACTAAGGAAACTTTTTAAGGTACCACTGAACAACTCTAAGTGCCCATTAACTTATTATTTCAAAAAAGTGTAATAATTTGTGTTATCAGAACACACCGTTTCTGTTCCTTGGCCCTCTTCTTCCTGTTCTCTAACTTCCTCACGTTCCTCAGCCGTTTGATCATTACTTCATCATCAGCCGGTATCAGCTTCTCCACGGTGTCAGCGCCATACTTCCTCGTCATCCTGGCGAGGAAGTAGCCCACCTCGAGCCGGGCGTGGCGCTTGCAATCCTCCGACATCTTGGAGAGGGTCTTGAAGATGAGAGGTAGACTACCAGCTAAGACTTCAGTTGGTAATACTTTTGTGTACACCTGGAATGTTTTAATTAACAATTAAGTATATGTCACTCCTGAGGGGACTTGGGCAAACACCACATCACCATACCGGCGCAGGACATATGATAGTCCTCTGCAAGATCACCACTAAACAGAGGACACCCATAACGTAATCTGGTGTGTGTGGGATAAATTCTAACCCTCTTCCATTCCCACCCTGTTCTTTTAAGGGAAGGGAAAGGATATCCTTTTTCTGTACATCTCACTCACTTTGAGGAAGCTCATAGCACCGGCCACCACCTCCCTGTTGTTCTCCAGCATCTTCTGCGCCACGGTGTCCAATAGACCCTGCACCGTCTCCAAGCCCATGTCCTCGGAGAAGGTGAACAAGGCCGAAGCCAGTGCCCTGAGGGTGGCGCAGACGACGCGAGGTACTGGCGCTGATAGACCGGATGAAAGCATCTCGAGGAAGGAGTTCATTCCTATAAATGGTACAGACAGATTCTTATAATATGAACGTAGAATATCGAAATGCTAAAACACAAGCTTTTTAGTAACATTGTCCAAAATAAGGAAAGATGTTCTGGAGATACCTTGCAGAAAACATCCATCCAAATTTTGACATTTATAATGCAAGTAAAATTGTCCAAAATCTAGTTTTTTTTTAGTTAGTTAAAACAGTTGGTAACTAAGAGTGGTTCAATCCTCACCTCCCTCCTGCGTCTTCAGCAGCTGTTCGACGGTGCTGATGATGTTGAAGGCGCCCTGCCTGCACTTGGAGTTGATGTCCTTGGTGCACACCACGCTCTCCGCGACCGCGCTGCGCACCAGCTTGCTCTCGCTGTTCACCAAGTGGCTGCTGGTGATTAGATGCTCTATACACCTGGAAATAGAGAACAATTTAGTTTGTACGTTTAATAACTCTAATAACTAGTGACTCAAGTAAGACAGGTAAAACGATGTGAAGTTATTTTAAGATAAAATTTTTGATTACAAAAAAGTATACATATGTTGGTAAAAAAAAAACAAAGAAATGTGTGAGTACATGCTTTGTCAATGTTGAATAATTTTAAGCAAAATAATTATTAATTATTCGAAAATACGATTTTAAAGAACACTAACTTATATAAATTAATTAAATTTCTTTCATATTAAAGATTTTTTTTAAATAAAATATTAGTATATTTTTCTAATATTTCTTATAACCATTCCTAGTAAGCTTGAATAAGCTTATGTTATATGACTCCTGACAAAAGTCGAATTGCGGGATTCGAACTCACGACCTCTAGTTCGATAGTCCGTACACATAGGCCGTTAGGCTATTGAGTAATCATTAAAAAACTGTTTCACGGCTCATTTCATAAAATTCTGAAAGAAGTTATTTAGAAAAAAAAACAACTAACTAATACGTTACCTCAGCCGCGCAGCCTTGCTGCTGTCAGCTGCTTTATTCAACGAACTCATCAACATCTTTTTTATCTTCTTGTAATTATTCTTTACAAACTCTTTGCAACATTCTTTGTCGCTCTTGAAGATCTCCTCCAGCATCCTGTACGCCTTCTTGTGTTCCATTTCTATCAACCTCACCTTCTCTTTGTACTTCAACGGTTTCACATCGCCATCTTCTTCCATCTTCTCCTTCTTTATTTTTTTGTATTTCTTCGGATCATCTAGAACTCTGTCGCACAGGGGAAATACCCATTTATCAAATAATACAGCGATTTCTTCACTGGTTTGGTATAGTACCAATAATCGGATGACGTCCAAGATTGATTCTCTTTGGAAATGATTGTCGACGGACGCTTCCAGCTGTGCCAACGCGTTCCTGTACAGCTCCTCGCGCACGCTCTGCTCAGTTATTGTCAAATATATCTGGAAATACATGAAAAAATAAATTATTTATCGTTTCGAATAAAAAAAAAACATTAAAACAAATATTAGAAATATCTGAATAATCGTAAAAAAAAAACTGTTTAAAACATTTAATAAAATATACACAGATATATGTTTCAATAAAAGTTTATCATAAAAAATTTGACCAAATGTCATTTTTATTGTAAATGACGTCACGGAGGATACATTTTTTTTTCTTCTAACTTTTGTCTTAGATTAGATATCTATGGTGAAACGGTAATTTAAATTAAAAAAAAAAACTGTGAACACGAAGAATTTTAGTCTATGTTTTATTTTTTTTTTTACAAAATTTGTAGTTTGTTTTATATTTTTTTTTTACAAAATTTGTTTTATAAACAGATCTTTACATACCTGGATGGTTTCAAATGCCGCCAACCTTTGCCCCTCCCCCTCGCCCCCTTTCGCAGGCGTCATATAAATATTCAACAATATAGGCAAATAGTTTTTAGCAAATCTGGCCAGCTCCTTCTGATCCTCGTTGTTCTCCGAGCTTGTGATCAACTTCCGTACAGCTTGCATCACAGACAGACGAAATTCCGGGTTGTCCTTTAAGACGTTACCCAGGACGCGGGCGATGGCTTTGAAACTGTCCTTTATATCTTTGGTGTTGTTACAGAAACTGGGCAATAAAGACCAAAATTGATTGCACAATAATTCATATGTATGTGCTTTTGCGTTATCATTACTCTGTTGGTATTCACGGGATTTTTTTCTACAAAATGTTGCCATATCTAATATTTCCGTGGCGAAATATTTCAAATTTGAATTCACAATTTTTTCTCTCAGTACCGGTAAGAGCCAACTTCGATCTAGATTTATGTCGGGTCCGTCTCGGAGTGGGATGTAGGTTAGCACAAATTCTGGACCTAGGGCTTTGACAGCACACCCAGTGGCGTACTCTACCTCTTTGTGGTGGTTGAAGTTATGACTTTCCTTCCTTTCGTTTAGTTTCTTCAGTAACGGACCGAGTATGTACGTCAATTTGGTATCGCCTATCTGGAAATGGAAGTTTTTGTTTTTAATTTAAAAAAAAAACATTTATAAAATTTCTAGTCATAATGTCAATAGATGGCGTGGTTATAAATCTATTGTAGATAACACATTAATTTCCTTTTTCGGTTTGTTTTCGTAATTTATAGATGGCGCTGTAGTGTTGAATGCGCCGGTTGATCGATAGCCACGGACGGCGTACGACGGGTCCGTATAATGTACGGCTAGACATTCTGTTTACATTGATGACGTCCTTCAGGTCAGCTCTCCCGTCTTTAATTGGTCAGAAAACTTCTGTTATTTTTGGTTTATGCTTCGTTGTTTCGTCTATTGGCGCACGCTGCTGATTGGCTGGCGGGAATCTGACAGTTGACTAGCCGCCATGTTGGCTTCCAATTATCTGACCGTACATTACACGGACCCCGTACGACCGTTTCCCTAATACTCGCATTTTCTATGTTAATAACAAATTTGGTCTTACACGTGTATTACAATTTAAATCTAAGGTTAATTTTGTTCATAAATTGTTTGATGACGTCATCATGTAACTAAAACGCACTCACCTCGAAGCAGACCGCTAATGTCATAATGACGTGTTTTAGTGCTTGGTTGAAGGGATTATCGAGGCCGGTGCCGATGGTTTTGAATATCGTATCTATATGTGATTTGTGCTTCACGAAACATTCCTCCGACTCCAAAGCTGGCTTCACACAGTCCAAGAGTAATGCCTGGACAAAATTATTATTACAGTTATAACAAACAAAATTGAGGATGTCAGCATTATGTGTTTCTTTCTAACACAATAAACATGACAGAGACAACCATACCTTCAGTGCGTTAGTTGAGGCGGCGTTGATGTCGGTGACGTCGGAGTGCCACAGCTCCGTGACGCAGATGGTAACGAAAGCGGGCAGGTTCGGCACGCACAGGTTCAAATCCAATCTGGTTACATTTTAACAATAAAATATTAGTTACTTGCAAATGACCTGCGGATGGTAATGGAACGGAAAATTCTTATAAGAATTCAAGTCGGTGTAATATTATTTTATACATAGTCTACCTAGCGAGGCAGCAGAGCGCCTGCTGCACGACCGCGGCCCAGGCGAGGCTCTGTCCGGTGTCGGTGGCGGCGGGGCGCGCGGCCAGCAGCGCGCGGCCCAGCTGCGCCGCCAGCGCGCCGCTCAGGTTGCCCTCGCTCAGGAACAGCGCGTGCAGCGTGTGCATGCAGCACGTCTTTATATAAATGTTGTTGTGAGCCATCAGCGACAGGATACATTCACAGATCGACTGGAAATAACAACATTTTACGATTATTTTAAATTTCGCTTCTCATTTTATATCAACACTTGAAACTTGGAAACAGACATTTCGTGTACTACATAAAAATTTGTATTAATTGCGAGATTAACAATTTTATCACAAGAATACACTAACCTTGATATAATCCTTACTGAAGACAGACAGGACGTCTCTGAGCATGGTCAGTATGTGCAGCACGGGCCGGTGACCGGACAACAGGGCCTCCGGCTTAATCTGAGTCAGGCAGTACTCCGCCACGCGGTTGCTCGCTGGGTGCAGCTTGGGTACCTGGATGTTGGACACTTAAAATGTAACTAACTGATGTCTGTAATTTTGTGTGCGTTAATCTCGGAAACTGTTTATACCATTCTGATTCAATTTCCATATATGAATTGTAATACATTTTACTTAATACTTGATATTTGTTACATATTAAACGCTCATATAAGACGACGTTCCAACCAGTATAAAATCAATGCGCTAAGTTGTGGACGTTAGAACTAAATTAAATAAAAACATTGTTACTCTAAGGAATTTACTGATAAAACGTAATTAAATTTTTACCTTAACTTTGTCGTCTTCTATAGGCAACATGAAACAACTGCCTCGTAGGATGGCTGTGACAGCATGCTGCGCCGACTTTCGTACCTAGAAGGTAATACAACAAAAAAAATTAATGTAGTTTTTGATATAATCTTACTAATATTATAAATACAGTTTACATTAGAATGTTAGAAAATAAAACCGGAACAGTTAAACGGTTCTTATAAAAATTTGGTACAAAGATACTGGCTACTAAGTTTTCTTTTAATTTCAAACCAAAGAAATCACAAGTGGGTACATTTTTTTCGGTACTAACCATATTATAAAAATTATAGATCAATTGTTGTTTACTCGTACTTGAAAATCACACAACACATAACTAACCTTAGGTTTCGAATGCAGCACAAAAGCGAGTACAGAATCAAACACTCTCATAGTTGACGAATCTCCCCATATCGCATACTCTTGTGCTCGGAGCAACACGGACAGACATCCAATGATACTCCTCAATAATGTACCATTCTCACTCTGAGCATTCTTCTCGAGTAGTTCCATGAATATTGCCGCGGAGTCCGAGAACTGTTTCCTAAGTACTGCTTGTGGTACAGATTTAATGCCCATTGACAATAATGACAGAGTTGCCACGAGACTGGTATCATCATCTGATGCTTTGAGTGTTTGCATCTGGAATATAGTATATAGTTGAAAGAATGCTGAAGTTCATTTATTCATGGTCAGCAGTGACTTAAACCTAATCTACCATAATTTACAGAAGGCCAGATTTTTCAGTACTTTTAAGCTAACAATAGACAAATGTTATTTTTTAAGTACTCAATCTATAATTTGTAATAGGATCATGTTAGTGTTTGCAAAAAATTAAAAAAAAAATAACTTCTAGGTTTTTGCAAGAACTAATTTTAACATGACAACAGAATAAAATTTAATTATAAATGAATATTAAAATGATAATGTACCAGTGCAGCAAAGTACTCAGTAGAGGTCTCCTTGCCCCCTTGTTCTTTGATGACCTCAGTGACAGCTGCGAGAACAGCCAGCATGTCCTTGTGAATCGCATTATTTGAATCAAACCTGTGTAATAATCTGGAGAGAATGGAATATTGCATCAGTGTCAATGTCTTATACAAGAGAATAACTAGTTTTACCAAGACCAATATTAAACATGCTTACTTGCTGAAGCTAACATTTGAACATTGACTCCAGTCTGATGCAAATGTCTGGAATGTCCTAAATGTTCCAGACTTCATAGACCCTGTGTACTCTGTCTCTGTACCCTCATCACCACTCCTCATTGACATGGATTCAAAGTCTTTAGCTATGGCCAGCTCATTCTCTGATTCAGACTTCTGCTTGCTGGTACTGTGTCCATATGTCATCATAGCATTATGTTTCAATACCGCCTGTTGAGTCAACCCGGTGCTTCCTGTATTGTAAAATGACAAGTTTGAATTTATTCATGAAATGTTATACAAAGTATAGCTGGGGTTTTTTTTACAAGATTTCAAAATTTTACAAGATTTCATGCTTTATTTAGAGATTTAGCATTTAACAATATTGACATTATTACACGCGCGAATTTGATTATTTTAATTTCTAGTTTTATTTTAACTCTATACAGAATTAAAGTTTTTTTAATTGACCAATATATTTTATTTTATAAAAATGACATATATGAATTTATGGTACTTTTAGTAAATTGTTTGAAAGTCAATGGCCAAAGAATGATGTTTAATAAGATTTGTAAACTGATGTAATGAATATATAATTAAATTAATCATACCGAGATTTTCTTGGAAGAACCGGGATTTCGCAATTTCTCTGTATTTTTGTATCTTGGGATTTGAATTCGATGATTGTCCTTTCTGCCATCTTTTGCCTTTAGTTTTTCCTTTCAGTTTAGATCTAAATTTTCCCATTTTCGAGTATTGTTTGATATTATTTAACAATTTCAGCACGTGTTTGCCTTTATGCTTTGCTTTGACTTTTTAAATGACATTGACAATTGATGCTGTCTTCTATCAGCTCATTGTCAGTCAGTCAGCTGTCAATACTTCAGTATAGATAAAGCAAAAATCAACTATTTAACTGTTCTTAAAAAAAACACATCAACAAAACGCACCTATTGGCAATTTCACCAAATAAAACTAGTATTTTTACGAGGAAATCTTTTGAAACCAAAACTTGGTTGTAATGTTTACTTTAGTCCACCTTGCTACAGCCTTGTGGGGAAGTGGAAAATGGAAATTCTCTCTTTTAAATCATTCTGATACAGGGCAAAAATATAAGTATTAAGAATGACATTTGTTTAATCTGTAACGGAAATATTTTTTACAAAACGTATAACGAAACGTAATTGGTTTTTCTGACTAATTTTTCTTCATTCAGCCTCGCATTCTTGTTTCATTGACGTTCCTTTTGTTTGTAAATATTATCGGCTGGAAATAGTACGCAATGTGAAATTACACGCATTCCTCGGCGGTCTGTACGTTACGTAAACTTTAGATGTAGCTTACAATTGGAAACTATGTTGGAACATTTGTCATAACCTAGTGTTTGTGTTTTGTTAAATTTCTTTTAACTGTGCAATTATGTGAAAGAATGATGCCGCCTTTTAGAAGAAAGAAGGCTTCCAAGTCTTTTCCCGTAAAAGTGTGTACTTTGGATGCGGAGTTAGAATTTAACCTTGAGGTGAGATTTCATGTAAAGGCGCGAATTATTCCCTTAGTGTTTACTGTTGTAATTTCGGGATGTTAACACAAATTAGCGCGAGAGGCAGTTGTGAGTCACGGATTGACCCGGGGGTCAGAGTTCGCGTGGTTTGTTGTTCTCCAGGACCTTATCTATTAGAGAACAACAATTTAGAATGTTTCGATAACAACTTCCGTTTTAATACGACAAAATAGTACTTATCAATTTATTTGATAACATCGACATTTGTTGTAGTCTTAATTGGATGTTTTGTTTACAAATAATTGATGATTGAAATTAATGTTAAATCTTAATTCAATATAATATGTGTTTGGGATTTATTTATTTCCTAACAACAATTTTTTTTACGTTCCATCCTGGTCTTGGTATTTGTGCAAACAAACAAGATACTCAATTATTAGCGTGGTTGTTGTGTGTTGAAGTACCTTTTGATTTGCAATAACAATTTAATATTACAGTGGAGAGCAACTGGTCGGGACCTATTTGACCTGGTGTGCAGGACAATAGGGCTCAGAGAGACATGGTTCTTTGGACTGCAGTTTGAGGATACAAAGCACTTTATAAGTTGGCTCAAACTGGACAAAAGAGGTGAGTGTTAACTGAATACTTTAAAAGAATATAATTTAAAAAAAAAATCATAAAAGTTGTTAATGATGAAATAAATACAACATTATGTCAACTAAATATACTTTTAGCTGTAATATTATTTATCATATTACTAGTTATTTATGAACTGTAAAGATTTTTAGATAAAGATTAAGAATAATTTCTCAGTACAAGACCAATGTGTGTCACAAATGCCGGGCACGCCGTTCATGTTGCTATGCAAGCTGTACCCGGAAGATGTGGCGGAGGAGCTGATCCAGGAGGTGACGCAGCATCTGCTCTTCCTGCAGGTGAAGCAGGCCATACTCAGCATGGACATCTACTGTCCGCCGGAAGCATCTGTATTGCTCGCCAGTTATGCTGTACAGGCTAAGGTAAACAAAAATGAATTAATGAAAATAAACTTGGCTAATATATGACAAAAAATCATATTTTTCTAGCTTAGAAAAAAAAGGTAGACTTATTTTTTTTATTTATTTATTTGGTAGACTTACATTTATAAATATGATTATAGAAATATTAAAATAAATAATGAAAAAGTCAATTAAAAGTCCAAGCCTATAGTGCATCGTTGAATTAATTATTGAACACACATTTGCAACAAAAAAAAATAACAAAATTCTTGGCTTAAACAGTTCCTCGCCGAGGACCCACTAGTTATGAAGGTATCAACCTCATGCTTGGTGCCCAGTGTGTTGTAACTGCTGCTTGCATGCATTACACATGTATATTGCCTGTAGTTAGTTGAAAAACAATTGGGATTGTACCGGGGGGACAAACTAGATACACTGAAGTTGATTTTAGCTAGGAAATCCCGGCAGTTGATAACATTTTTTAGTATTACATGTGTAAACATGAAGTTGGCAATCGCAAACCAGTGGTATTCTACGTTGATAAAACTTTGCATTTACATTTGAACGAAATATAGATATATGCAACATTTTACAATTAAATAAAAGTAAAATCTTGTATTCTTAGATTCAGTGTGTCATGCTTACAGTATGGAGATTACGATGAGACTGCGTCCAAGCCGGGTATGCTAGCTAGTGAGGATTTACTGCCGCAGCGAGTGATTGACCAGTATCAGATGACCCCTGAGATGTGGGAGGACCGCATCAAGATATGGTAAACAAACAAACCTTTATATATCAGTAGGTGTAGTGGGGTGGACAGCGGAGAGAGGACATTGTGAAGATTACAAACCAACTGTTCCAGGTGTTAGTGGAAATTTCGTTTAAAGAAAGCTTAAGTTAGTGTAATTTTTTCAGGTATGCCGACCACAAAGGTATGTCAAGGGATGAAGCTGAAATGGAGTATCTGAAGATAGCTCAGGATCTAGACATGTATGGTGTCAATTATTTTGCTATCAATGTAAGTATAAACATTTCTTACTAATAATGCGATAGTATAAATGGATGGATGTTTGTGACAATGAGTCATGACAGTAGAGTTATTTAGTGAACGTGTTGTAAATTCCAGAACAAAAAGGAAACGGACCTGTACTTGGGTGTGACAGCTCTAGGACTGAACATCTACGAGAAGGACAACAAGCTGACTCCGAAGACCACGTTTCCCTGGTCAGAGATCAAGCATATATCGTTTGACGACAAGAAGTTCGTCATCAAGTTCGTTGACAAGAGTGTCACCAATTTTATATTTTTCTCGCCCAAGGGTATGAACAAACTGGTACGTACAATCTGTTTTTGTAATTCCTCAAATTAGTATTTAATCTGTAATAATTATTTACTTTTGTTAGTTAGTAGTACATTCTACAAAATTACTTTACATCGAAAAAATTTTTTTTGTTGAAATGTTGCCATATAAAAAAATCAATAATGTAACAATAAAAATATTGCATTTTCGTATTATTGTAGACCGTGTGCAATGTTAGTGTCTTGTTCCAGATCCTGGACCTGTGCATCGGCAACCACGACCTGTACATGCGGCGCCGCAAGCCCGACACCATGGAGGTGCAGCAGATGAAGGCGCAGGCCAAGGAGGAGAAGCAGGTCAATATTATATTCCATAAACCCAACTCACTCAACTCATTTCCTAATGTTACTGTGGCTGATTTATCCTAAAATGTTTTTTTACAGCGTCGTCAGATCGAGCGCAACAAGCTGGCGCGGGAGAAGCAGCTGCGCGAGGCGGCGGAGCGCGAGCGCAGCGCCATGGAGCAGCGCCTGCTGCAGTACCAGGAGGAGATCCGACTCGCCAACGACGCCCTGGTCAGTGCCGGAGATAGCTATAGGGAAAGGGCGTGGAGCATCGATGGAGGGGAGACAGAGAGATGGGACAACAGCCTAGAAAATAGAACATAAATGTATAGAATTCTTACCAATTTTTGTGGTTTAATATTTATTGTTTAATGTGATTAATCAGCGGCGGTCGGAGGAGACGGCGGAGCTGCTGGCGGAGAAGGGCCGCGTGGCGGAGGAGGAGGCGTCGCTGCTGGCTCAGAAGGCGGCCGACGTGGAGCGAGAGAACGCGCGCCTGCGACTCTCCAACATCAAGACTGAGGAGGAAAAGGTGTGTATTACGCGGGTAACAACGCTTAAAAGACAATTTCGCACTTGGTCCTTTGAGTCGGATATAATGAATAATCCACGGATCTGCATTTATAAGTTTTTTGATCAGAGTTTATGTGTTAATTACAGGTGCACCTGGAGCGCAAGACGCGCGAGGCGGAGTTCCTGACGGCGCGGCTTGTGGAGGAGTCTGAGAAGCGTGCGGCGGAGGCGGCTCGGCTGCGCGGCGAGCTGGCCGCCGCTCGCCTCGCAGAGAAGACCGCTAAGGAGAAACTCATCAACTTCCTAACCACGTCATCCACTTCCTCCACTGCCTCGCTGCCGCCCGGCTCCAAGGTCCGCACTACACTCACCAGAGCTGAACCACTCACCATGATAAAGCTAGTAGCCTAGGCCAAACATATGGTCAATGTGACCATAAGGTCATAGAACAGCGATTTTGACTTACTGATTAAAAAAAGGATTGTTTAACTATTCCTTAATCCAATCTTCCAAATTAGTATGGACGTATTAATTAAAATTAAGTTGTTATACTCCAGTGTTCGACGGTACCGTCAAGTTTGTTCCCGTCGACGTGTTCGTTGCCCGCCGAGCTGGGCGACGGGCGCGGCGAGGTGGAGGCGGCGTGCGCGGCGGCCGTGGCCCTGCACAACGGCGCGCCCGAGACCGACCTCAACTCGTACCAGCTGGTGCCCGACGACTCCGACCCGCACATACATAGGCTGTCGCTAGAGATCGAGAAGGAGAGGTAAATATTTAAACGATAAGAAACTACGGAACATTATTGGTCCTTCGAGTCGGATATTACGTATGCTAGTACCGCCATGTAAATGCATGTAATTGTTATTTTTTTATTTCATGCAAGTGAAGCCGCACTGCTACACCTAGTTATGCATATAAATGCTATATGAACATATCTCGTCCCCAGGGTTAAAAAGAAGACAAACGACGAGTTCACAAAAGTTGGCTGTCGACGCAGGAATCACCTACACTAGAGGAGCAGATATAT
>JAODUI010000014.1:5096968-5114992 GCA_027563995.1 Papilio gigon | reverse complement strand
GAGGTGTCTGTTGTTGCCGCAACAAAGCAGTAACAAGTACTCTAGAGATTAGAGCCGTATCCGCCTCATTGAGGGAGAGAGGGAGAGGGGGGGGCGAGAGAGAGAGAGAGAGAAGAAATCTTTGACGTATATCAAACTAACCTGGCACGGAGTACCAGAACGCGCCGTTAGTGATGCCGTCTTTAAAAATCTCCGGCTTGCAGGCGTTCCCTCGCTTCATGTCTGCATGTCTGCTCGCGTACACGGCGGCGAGGCGCTTGAATAACGCATCATCGGGCGACTGACTCTCCTCGCAGCATTCTTTGCCAGTACTGGAATATATACGAGTCAATTTTATGCTAATAGGAAATCAATCTTAAACAGATGGTTTTAAAGTTCAAATTTAATAGTATGAAAATAATTTGTAACCTCGGACAATTAGTCAATTATCTAGGAGTCCTATATTCATAAGCATCACGTGGTCAGTCATATTTTAACTATTTAATGAAGAATTTTGTTTATGTGATGTTTGCTTTTAATTACGATTTCTCCCGAAAACAATGGAGCAATGACAATTATTTTACAAATACATGACAATACCATACTTATAATAACTGTTAAATCTTGTGAATATTTTATTTTATTCAATCATAACTAGAGAAGTTTATTCGTTAAAAACATAGAATAAATGCATTCCTTTCTGATGCTCTTAGTTTCGTTCAGTGATCAATAAAGCCCCTTAGTGCAGTTGTAATACTAAAAATCTACCCTAAGCGAGTGTATAAGAAAGCTTTTAAACCACTCTATATAGGACAGTGTGACAAATACTTTCTCTCTTGCTAAGTAAACATTTACAATTTTATAAATTACTTTTTTTTTTTAAAAACATTAGTAGATTTTTGTTAACTTACTAACATTTCTTATAACCATTCCTGGTAAACTTGGACTTTTAAGGTTATGGTCCTTGCCAATACTCGAAAAGCGGGGTTCGAACATACACCCGCTAGATTTGTAGTCCGTACCCATAACTATTAAGCTATTGGCGCTTCATATTGTTTGTATTTTAATTGTAATTGAAGCCGTGTCAACAACCGCAGTGCACTCCGTATCATATGACAATGACATAGTGATATGAAAGTGCAGGCTTGACCTTGAGCCGGCGACGTAGAGGCTACCGTTTAAATTAATAAATAATTCATATCAAAGTAATATATTCCTTGCAAAACAAAATGTTATGTTTCTTTATTAAGCAACATCATCATCATCATCACCTCAATGTCTTTAACTCACTCTTGTATGGTCGGAGTAACAAGTTTTCCTAGTGCTGTGTGGACCCAGTGGACTCAATCTCGAAATACTTTTTTTTATCTAATTTTTATACTTGTGTTGTTTATGTTGTCTGTATTATACAAAGGTCATTATGGGACTGACATATTCTTTTAAACAAAAGTAAAAAAAAGAAATAAAGAGAAAAAAAAAACTCAAAACGTGTTACGTTATTTTTCATATCTCATGGCAAAGATTTAAAAAATGCAAATAAAATTGTTGTCGACTCAAAGTCACTTATGGCGACCTCCCTCAGACAACAGATTTTTTTATCGAACGAGAGTTAGATGGCGTTAGTGAAGCTACTGTACTAAATCGGTTTGCAAACATTTACACTGATTAAACGCTCGACTAAATTATCATCTGATAGTCTGTGGTGTGGGGGCTCTTTGTCACATGACTGTTACACTTTTAATTGAGTTAAAGTTTTTTTTTAAAAACAACTTTCTTTTTTTTTTACTCGTGCACAACTATAGAACTAAGTCTATGACGTCATAAAAATTAAAACAATTACTGTAGTATGTGGATGCATGAAAATCATCATCATCATCATCACTTCTGGATATAAGCCTTCCCGAATGCCTCCATGTGGTGTCAACCATCTCGTTCCAATAAGTCTACATCACTAAATATCTCTCTTTACACTTACATACCTTGAATCATCATAAGGATAGCTAGCTACAATAGCACCACCATGTAGGTTGCCCGACAACACAAACTGCTTGCTGAGCACCCAGCGCATAAGTGCTGCGGTCTCTGGCTGCCTGCCTCCGAACAGGTAAGCATCATCATTAGAGCGATTACGATCAAACTGGTCGGGGAAGTCCCTGTTCAAGTCAACACCTTTAGCATTGTTGCGACCATCTCCTTCTTGTAATGATTCACATTCTCCTTCCTAAAAACAATATAAGAGTATAATAATTTGATATAACAACAGGTTTTTTTTAGGTTTTATAAGGTAACACATGAATTACTATTATATTGTTTAATCATTTATTTTGTAGAATTTGTAACAATCAAGTTAATTTTTAAATGTTTCTATTAAATGTTATCTACATCAAAGTTGTTTTAAAGCATATTGTTATGTGAATATATTTAAAAAGTTACTGTATTAGATAAAAATAAATCCCCTTCAAAATCATAATAACTGTACTGTCCACATACTTCATATGGAATATTATTAACTATAGTTAAGCTGTTATCAATAGGTTGCGATGCACACTCTTATCTTTCCAATGACCTATGTCTTTGCTAACTATTAATATACAGGATGTTTCTCAGTGGCAGATCAGCATTGTACAGGTTGCAGACCTCAATATCCACCATTTAAATTTAAGAAAATAATCACATGTCAAAAATGAACAAGACAACTCATTTAAAATACATGAAAATCGATTTGTAAAAAAAAAAAAATATTAGGTGTAACACAAAATGTTAGGTGCACAAAGCAATTTAGGTTAAAGATCTGATTTCTATAATTGTTTTTGAGAAATAATTATATAACTGTAGATAGATAGAACATCGAGGATCATGAGGTTTAAACAATATTCTCAGATACCCTTAATCTCAACAAAGGTTTTGATGCATTGGTTGAGATACACCCTGTATGGCTCAGTACATCATTACTTCTTAGGTGCAGTATATCAGTGAAAGGGCTAAGGTCTCCGATACAGGAGTATCCAAACATATCAAGTTATTATTGGAATTCCAATTTATTACTTGTATAAATATATTGTTGTACAATATACATATTATTGTGAAAAAACAACACATAACAGTATTCAGGAAATATTAAAAATATTAAAAAAAATTGCTGGGTGCTACGCTATTGTACTCACCTTACTCTTTTCAAATCCATCAGGATTCAACGAAGGCATCAAATGTATATCCGTGGTGTTCACCAGTTTTGTCACTCTGTCATCTTTGCCATAGTTCACCAAAAGATACTGTGCTAAGTAGACCATCAATTGCCGCCCAACAGATTCGTCGCCGTGCATATTAGCCACATATTTAAAAGCAGGTCGTTCAGGGTGCTTACTCTTAACACCTTCGCTAATCTGTATCACTAACAATCGACGTCCTTCAACTGACTTCCCGATCGAGTATACTTTCGCCAGTTCCGGATAATTTGTTTCCAACTCTTCAAACAGTTTAACTAAATCATCGTAGTTTGTATATTGTGGAGTCTTCAAAAACGGTTCTTCGTCAATAGAACGCAACAAAGTACCCTTAATAAATACGGTAAATAAAAGTAAAAACGTGTAAAAGAGTCGCGTCATTTTGAACTGTACTTTTACGACTACGTTAACAAAACAATTGCAATTTGCAATTTAAACTTGTACGTAAACAGCATTAAATCTTATCAATGTATACATTGTCCAAGGATGGTGTTTTTCAGATATTTATTGTAATAAAACACTGAATCGATGAGTAAGATACACGACTTATTCACCTCACCCACCCACTTTGACACTGACAATCTGACGACAGCTGAGAGCTGAGCTGTCAACCATAGATAGTTTATTGGTAGAAATTAGTAAAAAATCAATTTTATATATTTTTATGTTGCCATATTGATGTTTCGCACACATTTCGACAGAACTAATCGACATATCATCGCCGCTCATAAGTGCGAAGATATCTTTGTCGGGCTATATTTTCAAACTTGTAGCGAAAGTGTTTTGGGAAAAAGGATTAAATAAAAAAGAGTTCCCGGTTTCATATAAAAGTTTAACGTATATTTTACATATCGACAAAACAATATATTTAATTAAAAGGAACTTACATTATGCGTAATTAAATAACACTTAATACAAATCGTGCGTATATCGGAGACCCTTGGACGAATTTTACAATATGCATAATCAATTATATTGCATTGTATTTCAAACTGGCACAATTTTTTTCATTTTTTTTAACAATATTAAAAACCGGTGAAAGTATTTTTGAAATCAGCCTAGAGATTTGAGTTTACTGCTTACAAACATTAATAAATCGTTCTACTTTGTAATAACCGTGTAGATGTACAATTTCTTTCACTGGTGAATTTTACATATAATGCAATACAACTGATACACTGACATATACTATTTCATACATGAACACATTTGAAGGTTAATTTAAATTTATATAAATTCAGACACGTCTAAGAATAACAACTTTAAAAGCTTAGCTTAATGTGGTACTTAGGGCAGTTCCTTAAAATGTACTCAGTGGGTTCATAGTATGTCTTTCATTGAAGTTTTGGCAAGGAGCGATTCAGAGAAGTATATACAAGACAGCTATTATGTGTTATTATAAAATTGATTGTTACCACATAAGAAAAAAAAAATTGTGAAAATTATGTCAAATTATTATTTCAAATCAAATCAATCTATTGGGGTAAATACTAAAAGAAATACTGATTGATTATTATAAAAACAACAGGATTAAAAACTTTCCTATCACAGAATAACAAAATTGTGCGTGTCTATGTCATAGAAAACATTTTTTTTGCATTGTTTTATGGAAT
Organism: Papilio gigon; assembly: GCA_027563995.1. Lineage (NCBI taxonomy): Eukaryota > Metazoa > Arthropoda > Insecta > Lepidoptera > Papilionidae > Papilio > Papilio gigon. Next base: position 5,110,176 of record JAODUI010000014.1, on the reverse strand, counting down.
CTTAAACATTTCTATATTAATCAAATAAAAAGTTTTCAAATTGTTCAAAACAGATATGTAGACTATAGATGTAATGTGTCATACAAGTTGAATGTCTAATTGAGAGTCGAATTTGCAAATGTCATTTTGTATTATATATGACAACACTGTGGAAAATTAACAGCAACAAAAAGCCTAGGCACTTTTAGATAACTTATAGATTATATAATCTATAGTTTTAGTGTTTGCGCCGAAAATAACTATTTAAAACCCAACTTTTTTTTATTTTGAACTTATTTAATCAATACTTACAAAATTATAATACAAAATAGCGAACTTATAAAAAGAGCTACCTATTGGGGACGGTTTCTTTAATACAAAATTTGTGCTAATGCACATTTGGATAAGGTTATTAAAAAAAAATAATAAAAAATACTTAAGCATTGAAAACATTTTTGGGAATAATAAATTATAGATAGAAATGATTTAAAACTCAAAATATTAGGTCGTCGTATTGTTTGAACTTTACTCTGTGCGTTTTACGTAAAAAAAATTACATTCATATTAATATACAGCAATAAATAATTGACTTTTTGTTAAATTGTTCCCAAGATAATGTAAAAAAACGTTTTACATACATCATTTTATTACTTGTACATCTATATAAATTACATACACACAATCACATTCTAACACACACCCATATAAAATACACAATACAAAAAAGGCACTTCAATTATAAATGTCAAGGCATACATCAATATATTTTGAACACCATTTTACTTTGTTTAATATTTTTTTTCAATTTCAATATTCAAATAAATGAGCCATCTATTTCAAAGACAACCAGGCATTTTACTAAATTTACCGCCAAAATTTTTTGAGGTTAATTTTAAATTGTTGCCATATTAAAAATGGTACATTGTAATATTTGGAAATACGAAGCATTTAAAAATAAAAAAACAACAGTATTTTTGGTTGAGTGATTGTACAAGATTTAAGACGTTGGTTTATAGTTTTCAAAGAATATTCTTACAAGGCTTTGGTTTATTACATTTTCATTGGAAATGCGAATACCAAAATATATTGGCTAAAACACCTGCTATCATAAGAGAGAAGTAGAGGACGACCGCCGCCCACCATAATCTCTTCTCCCATTTTCTCTTCTCTAAATTACGTAAAACTCCTATACCTACTAATAGACCTGGAAAGAAGAATATTATTTAGTGCCGACAAAGAACTAAATACGTAGGTGATGAGATTAAATGTGGACGACAAGAAAGAGGATGACCAAAGAAGGTGAAGGTTTTGTGAAAGAGAATGTGCGTTAGTGTGCGAGTTCAGATATGAGCTGACAGAGATGTATGGAGTACATACTGTGCCTACACTACGTAGGGAAAATGGCAGGTTGATGGTAAAAAAATATTAGGTAAATGATATATTTACAATACAGTTAACTAAATATCTTAAAATTGTTATATCTGATTCCTGAAATAAAATAATTTTATGACCGTGTCCCTTTCATTTATATAGAAAAGGAGTAAAAAAGAGGAATGTATTAGTCAGTTTACTTCCAACAAAAAAGTTTAATAAAAGAGTATTTATTAAAGATTCCAATTTCAAATCAATGTCAGAGGACCAGATAGCAATGACTTTATTAAGTATTGTGTATGTTTCGTATTAGTTGGCATTACCGGCGACTGCGCCCGCGAGGTGCGCCACGTAGCCGATGTTCTGCTGCATGTGGCGCCAGTAGCGGTCGTACACCGCCGTGCCCACGTCCACGCTGGCCAGCAGCACGAACACCAGCAGCTGCACTATCGCGAACTCCATCTCTGACCAGTTCTAGAATTACATTGGTTGAATTCAATCCTTAAGAACGACAAGATTTAACAAGAAAGAAGAACGTAAGCAATGATTCTGACAGAGTCAATTAAAATCACTGAATAACTGAAAATATAACAACTCCCTGTAACTTAAGGTCGTCGTGCGCACAGCAAAGGAGTGGAGCAATTTGCCAGCGTCAGTGTTCCAGCCTTCAAGAGTATAGTGAACAGGCATTTACTAAACTCGGGCGTACCATCATTCGACCACAACAGCAATTGGCGTCCGGTCGGATCGTGGTCAAGCGTTAATTTCGTTTTATAAAAATATTCATGAAGAAGGCCTATCTGGTGGCCAACTTGTTTGGTGCCTAAACATACTATTGTCAACTCAAAGTGACCTTCTTAAGTGCCGATTTAGTAAAAAAGATCTATCATCAGGATCTTCCAAAAAGCCAACTCTGAGTGACAAAGGAAATTTTAATAGTTACTAACCATAATAATGGTAGCGACATGCGCAGCAATTAACGCGTAGACACCGCCCGAAGCTCCTGCCAGATACACCTTGGGGTCGGTGAGGCTGGTGGCCAGGCTGCCTGCCGCGACTCCCGCCAGGTACACCAGCACCACGCGCCACCAGCGGTGCACCATCTCCAGCGGCACGCCAAGGAACAGCTGTACCAGTAGATTGACCAGCAGGTGCACCACGCTGTAAGATGGAGCAAGACCACATTTAACTAATAATATAAATAAAGCTTTTACAAATATACTACAATACTGTGGGTTTTCACTGTAAAACACTTGTATACAGCACCAACATAGAGAATTTGTGTTTGAAGTCAATCAACCCGCATAGGGCCAGGTTGGCCTCGTCACCTCTCACTTCAGGTTCCGAGCTCGTTGCTGACATGCGTGAACTAACAACAGGCTAGTTAAGCGTTAGTTAATTTGTTATATAATAGTGTAATCCATTTTGTTTCATCAGTGCAATCCCACGGTTATTAAAAAATCACTTAATGCAGTACTCAAAAAAGAATCACTCATTTATTAGGATGAAGTAAAGTTAATCAAACATTTTCGATTCTCACGGACATACTTAAGTCTGTTAATTATAGAATTGCTTCAGAGATGTCGTTATACGCAATTACCCAGTTAAAGCGTGCAATTATAGCGCGCGCTTAACAACGTAAACCATTTATTTTTATCTTAATAGCTACAGCCTCCTGTGAGCAGGAACACATTCCTCGAACTGCACATCTCAACTAGCTATCCTAACTCGATAGCAACTTTGTAAAATAACTGGAGACCCGTCAGGACATCGCACCGATACCAAAGCATTGCTCACTTCTGTTTCTTAGTTTGTAATAAATGATACTATGTCAAATAATTTACAAACTTTTGACTAATTCAAAAATCGTATTTATGTCATTTTTGATTACTTGTTTTCTTTAGTTTATATATCAGTCTTAATTAAACATATATAGATAAAGAAAACTCAATATAAAATGGCTAACACTCACGTATTCATCCGGTATCGGCGAGTTGAGCGAGAGACAGACCGCGACCGCGAAATACCAATCCTAATCACCCCGAAAAAGAGTCCCCCGTGTGTTCGGAACTAGTCGGCGCCCACACCGGATAAACACGACGATAGTTTGAATACTTAAATGAGAAACTCACCCAACATGCACCAACATATAAGTCAAGAACCGCCAAGCCTCTTGTCTCTTGTGTGGGTTGTAGATGAAGATCTGCGCGATAGGTCCCGTAGCGTCGGTCTTGCCTTGTGCGGCGTCATAGCAGAACAACACGATCTCCACGAGGGAGATGATGATCATGCAGACGGCGGGCGGCCAGCAACTGTACTCCTCCTCGTAGGTGCCGTCTGTGTACGTGAAGTAGGCTTTGCTGCGGATTGGGACTGCACGCAACACAAAGTACACGACGGGAATGGGACATGAGACAAATAAAGGAAGGTGAACAGAGTATAGTACGAAGCAAAAATTATTAAAGAACAGAAGAGAATAGTTCCAAAAGAGGGAGATAGCAATAACAGAATACGTACAAGTGAAAGGGATAAATTTACATTTTCGGGAATAAGATTAAAGTTTGGCAAAGTTTCGTCCGAATCATTTGACCAACACATGAAGATTGGACGTTAGTGGTTCGTTATAAACAGCGCGTAACAATAGCACAGGAACAGTCCACGCGCGGCCGGCGTGGCGTGCACAGGACGTGTTAAGTGGATAAAAGGAACCATGTCATTATTCACGTTGGAAGAAATTGGATCAAACATTTGATCAAAGATATCGGTATTATAGGAAGGATAAAACAAACAGCGGGTTAAACAAAAGCAACAAAGGGAGGGAAAATAGAAAATATCTAATTAGTAAGTTTCATGCGGTATTAGACATAACTTACTTACTATGAAATGTTAATAACTTCATAATAAAAGCTTTTAAATGTAATTACAGATACAATACCGATTATTTAGCATATAAATAATTATTGTATATTATAAAATAATGTTAAGGGGACCGACTAACGGTCTAGCGATCGTGGGTTCTAATCCCTCTATTCAATTATTGTCGTAAAACATATCCTAGTACAAGCTTTTTCAAGCTAACCTGGACTTTCACAAAAAAACGTTAGTGAATTAACAAAAATTAACTATTTAATAAAAATACTTGGGTGAAGTACTTTTTAAATCGTTAATTATTAACATGCATTACGTTATAAAAATGTAAAACAAACGTACATCAGATTGTTTACTATATGTAGTGATATTATAACTAATCTGTTCGTTTCTGACTAATCTATTGTCTGTGGTCGCAGTACAAGGTCGTATGGTCCAGTTCAAATCTCCTTTTACCTTATTAAAACATTATTATTACATATAGCCACATACAGGTAGCTATTTACTCCGATCTCCGAATTATTAAAATTAAAGATAACCAAGTTGTATTTGTAAATACTACATTAGATTTTTAATCTGTATTTAATTTTTTGTAATGACTTAATCACAAATCAATGTATTAACGCGATGCCACACTTAGGACTACAGTATACGTCTTGTCAAATTTTCTGACAGCTCAAGGTCACCTACGCGTGTGCTTTCCCCCGCCACACCTGTTTGTACAGTGAACCAAAATATCTAACAATCAGTAATAATAAAACATAAACGCTGTCTAAAACAATTACTTGACTCAAATCATCATAACATCATCATCAGCTCATTATACGTCCCCGCTGAGGCGTTAGGGATGACGTATGGCTTAAAACGGTTTTTTTTAAAATTCAATCCTCTATTAAACATACACCATGATTGTGAACATTTGTCACAGTGCCATGTTCGCCACGTCATATACTATGATGACTAATATCGAATACCAGATAGGTCTGTCGGTCTGTTTCAACCGTTTTATCGCCTATCAAAGACCTAAGATGTTTTCCTTGTAACATTGACAAGGACAACCGCATAATATGATATAACTGGATACGTTGATACAATAGCGCGTTTACCCTAAATTACTATACACACATTAACTTTGTAAAATTGAAAATACTCCATACATTTTTAACTTATACCGGAGTACAAAATTAAGGCGAGAGAAATACTGAAGGCTCTTGGTTTAGGTGTATTCCCTCAGTGTTGTCATTTACAATACAAAATGACATTTGTAAATTCGACTTTCCATTACACGACCAACTTGTATGACACACTACATCTATAGTCTATATATCTATCCTTTATTCATAATTCGGTAACTCAGATTATAAGTTACATTATATATGTATAGTTTAGTATATAGGTATATACTAAAAATATTTACATCAATACGTTTAGATTAAGGCATTCGGTTAGTAGACTTAATAAACATTCACGACCATTAAATATTTATATTAGACAGAAATAGACATACCAAAATAGTTAATAATGCTCCTCACACATCCTAGTATTTTGTCTAGACTTTTTACGTAAATATTGTCTGTCCGCGTATTAACAGCTTCGTATGAATTGTCATCACTCTTACACGTTCTGAACCACATATCTTACAACACTCCCTCTACGCCGAACCAAATGCATTGTTTAAAAAACCTAATTAAATAATAATTAACGATACCAACAAGACTCATTGCTTTCGACATTACAATAAACAGATAATGATAAACTATGTCATTTTGACATCTACGTTTTCGCGCGCTTTTTGTTTTTTTTTTTCCTGCAAAAGGGATTACACGCGGTGCAGTGGCGACCGTTTTGCCGCGCTTATTGCAAAATACTACCGCAAAGGTTGCAAAGAGACTGCAGTCCGGGTTAATTGGTGTCTGTAACCACGATGTCAACGTTACAAACACTAATAGACTATGGTTTGCAAAACAAAAGGTAATTTCGAATCTATGAAATTGGACTAAAGATGTAATTTAAGACAAAACTTAATCGTAATGGTATTAAATATTAAATAACATAAAAAAATTAAATATTGTTTCATAATACTCGTGCTACGATGTTTTTTTTTAATCCATATACATCGATTAAATTAAATAAAATGATTCAATACATATATGCTATGCAGCATAATTTAATAAAGAAACGTGTGTCCTAACAAAAATGGTCATAGTATATCAAAATTATCAAAATACAGTAATGTAAGAGTTTAGGGAAAATCTCAATGGTGGCATCTGTAGTGAGCCGACCGGTTAATATCTTAATGGAGGTCAAACTGAGCCCTGACATCGCTAGCCTTTATTAAATACGTAATTGAATAATGGTGTTATAGACCTTTGTTACTCAATGTCTATAAATAGATAGATCAAGTCAAAAACATGAAGAAAATCGGTATGACCTTACTTACTAATATTACAAATGCGAATTGTTAAATGGATGGATGGATGCTACCACGTAACTCCGAAAATGTTAAAAGTACACTGCACTTCCGTGCGCAAAAAGTCGCAGGCGACAGTCAATCTGGGAACACTTTAAAGCATGGAGTCAATGTAATCCCGGGCGAAGGGCTAGGGCACCGGATAATTCGGCTACTTACTATCCTAATATTTACTCAACTTTTTGAATGAAAAGCGTTCTCTACAAATTCTATATCAACGTGTTTCTACATGATATGTTTGTTCATGTACGCACATGGCTCATTGGTCCGCATGGCGCGGGCGTAGGTAGGAACGTCGTTGATCCTCAGTGCGCCTTTGCCTGATGTGGCCGACACCTGACACGCCACATCCACGGGGAACGCAAGGTAATTCTGTACCACGTATCTTGTTTTACATCCTGCTGGAATAATCTTTATTAATAAGTGTATATAAAAATTGTAATATTCCTTCTGCATAGGAAGTCATGTGATAGTTTCTAGTTTAAAAGTTCTACTAAGATTTTAATAACAGCGCCATCTATCGATTTGTGACGTGATTCTATGACGTCAACTTAATCTGTATTCAGCGCCCTCTTTTTATCGCATTTAAGACGACAGTTTAAGCCGAATTAGTTGCTAATAGCAACGAACAAAAATAGTATTTACACGTTTGCTATCACGGTCAAGGTCATAATGGTCATTTTTAAAACATCTTCGTCTGTCATCAATAAAAATAAAATGTACTGTTTAAATAGTACGACAATTATCAGTATTAAGTTAAATAAATAAAATTACTCGCGTATCCGTTTACATAACCTTGACTTTAATATTAAACAAATAAAACAGATACGTTATTCATTATTGTTCATAACGAACTTAAGTTCGCGGACTCATCACCATCAGCCTATGTCTGCCCACTGCTGGACATAAGCCTTTCGTAATGCCTTCCCCAATGCGCAGTCCGTCTTCCGCATACGACTTCCTACCTTTCATGACTTCGCGGATTCGTCAGTACGTAATTACTAAACTAACTTCTACACATTACTTCGTCTGGTGTGAAACTAGCATTAAATTTAATATTTATCTATTTTACATATTATATATTGATACAGGTTTATAGCAATAGGTTCTAAGGATCTTCATATACTATGCTTTATATCGGATAGTTTGATAGAGATGAATTTAAACCACGATTACATCCCGTTGATCCCAATCCGGGATAACTACTATCTAAACTAGGAAACTTAGCCGTTCATATCAAACGTGGCAGCGCTCAGTGGTGAACTGACGACGATCAGATTGACGTGGGCCGAGGCCTAGCGTAGAGCCCAGGTCAGTATGATCTGGCGTATAGTGGACGCCCTCTGCCCCACTACGGGGATATAAAACTTGAAGTCAAGTGAGTCAAATCTGTGTTTGTGACATTTGTAGTCATGATGGTTAGATATCAGCAGATCAAAAGTGTAGTGTATAGGAGCCTTTACAGTCGAATTGTTATTATTCAGCTACGATTTTTTTTTAATAATGAGATGTATGTCAACAGAGTATAAATCTCATTACATCAAATAGGTTTTTATGTGAAGGTAACTTTGGTACGTGATTCATTATTTTTTTTATTATCTTTAAGGAAATATCAATAAATAAGGATAAAGTTTTGAAAATATTTGAAAGGTTAAATTAAGCGTATAAGAAATTAAATAATATTTTATACCATTCCATCTAACTTAATATTTTGCGATTCGAATGAAATTTGAAATCCGAACATACGACCTTGAATTTTATATCAAGTATCTAAAAACGTAACTAAATTAGATACATTAAAAAAAAAACAAGTTCTTTACCGCGTAGCTTTCATTGACAAGACGTAAAGACATTCCATGTTTAAAAAAATAAATCTAAATAACGTATTTAACGTCAGTATGAAACCCACAACCTTAATATTATATTCGTAACACAAAATACTGGCCACACATAATAAGCCACATCGATGACAATTGGCTGAACACAAAATCACAGACAATTAAATGAAGAAAAAAAAAACAAGTGACTGTCGGAGGTATTAATGTATCCGTATCTCGGGACACTTTTGACCAAAACAAATGAAATCAAAGCAAAACCAAATTACCTTTCAATGGAAACATCTATATATATAAAAATGAATTGCCGTTCGTTAGTCTCGTTAAAACTCGAGAACGGCTGAACGGATTTATCTTATCTTGGTATTGAAATGTTCGTGGATATCTAGGAAAGGTTTAAAAGGTGAAAAAAAATAGAAAAACTCCCGTGAAAGCCTTAAAAACAGCCCTTTTCCATTTCCCATACAAGCGTTTTTATCCGAGGAGGAAATGTTTTTTTATTGCCTTTAAGGCGAAACAGAGTTAGTGGGGTCGGCTAGTTAATAATATTTATCATTAAAGCGTGTACTGAATGCATTATATTCATGTTTATACACTTAAGTTACACTCGGAGTCTTTTAATGTGTTACTTAAGTAATCCATTAATACTGAACTGCAGATTTCTCATAATAAAAATGTGCACAAAGGAGGCCAGTACATCACTTAGGGAGAACACGCAAATGGTGTCATTGATAAAATGTCTCAGTGGGGAATGCCGTATTTAAATTTATAACTTTTAGGACCAGCATTTAAATTGACTTTAATTGTTATAGCCCGTAGGATGACACACTTCTATTTTAAACGCGTCACAAGACAGACAAGCCAAGCTTTGTATGTTTGCATAGCCCAGGTCACGAACAACGAACATAGTAATACATACTATGTGTATGAAAATTCATAAAGTATTCAATGAATAATGAATGAACCAGAAATAATGGCTGAAAAGTGACGATGACAACATAAAAACCCAACGAAAAAAAAAAAGAAAAACAAAAAATACCGCGATCCGACGTCGACACCGCTCGGAATCCTGGCCACGTTCCTATCAAACAAATTTAGATTTTATACAAATACAATAAGCTCTAAATTACGATGTTAATTTCATGCGTATTAATATTGAAGAAATAAAATCACAGATAATATATACAGTTGTATAACGGCGGATAAATATACATTGCGTGCGATGCTGCGTGCTAACAATATGGTTGGTTGGTCACATTGAGATTGTCTACAGAGTGCGAATTAAAAATAAAATAATCATCATTGAAACTTTTTGACTGGGCACAATAAATAATAAACATTCAATCTAATTAGTAAAAAATATGCCATCTTTTTTCAGATTATTGTGACCACCTCCAGTATTGATCGCTGAACTAATTTTGACGAGTGAGATGTCATTTTCGTCTTCTTCCTCTGAACGTGATTGTTACAGTGACACGGTCTTTTCCACTCACCTGTAGTATCCACGGGGTCTCGGTGCGGTACGATGGAGTGCACGTATCTGGCCACAAAGTGTCCGAAGACCGCCTTGAGGTCCGGATTGTGCATCATGTCAACAAACTCCGCGAAGTCGAGGTACCCCGAGTTGTCGCGGTCCACGAGCGCCATTATCTTCTCAACCACATTGTCTGGAAGATCATGGTCGTACTCTCTGGATTCTATTATATTTTTTAATTCCACGTATGATATCCTCCCATCATTATCTCTATCATACTGTAACAGATTAAAAAAAATGTTATTTATGATTAGAAAGTAATTCTACATTTTAAACGATCAATAATATTATATATGGTAATTATTTAGAAATATCTATAGTCAATATTGACGTAAAACATCTTGAACCTTTTCTCTACGCAAGGTCGCCACAGTATGTACTCTTCTATACATCTCTATCAGCCATCATATCTCAATTTACACTCTTCATCACACCATCTTACTTCACCTATGTAGTCATTTAAACCTCATCACCTTTACGAGATCATCATCACAGCTCCTATCCATTCAAAAAACAAATAATAAAACGAAGTTTTTTTAAAGGTCTTTTATTAAAACAATTAAATTTGAATGAAGGTTGCGCTATGGTCGAGTAGATTTGTTATATTTTCTTTGTTCCAATATCTTTGTACTAATGTTCTATTGAACAATAGAGCACACATAATCTTACATCCTCCACTCGCGTCATAGACAATATAACAAATGTCCATTTATCTGTCAAACATATAGTCACGTACGGACATAGGTCGGTGCGTGCCTCAAATATTTCAACGAACCATTTCTGTTGACTTACTAATTTGATTTGTTAACTGTCGGTGACAACTCTCTTAACATATAAATAAATAAAACGGCAACAATAAAAGTTGATAAATGTATAAAGCGAGTAGCTTAATAGTAAAAGTTACGGACTTCCTTAGCGGTCATGGATTCAAATCCCATCATTCTACTATTGTCGGGAAACATATCCTAACATATTTTTATTGGTATAGCATATTAGTAGCTTAATTAGCAGTTACTCGTTACAAATAGCGAACCGCCATTAAGTTTGGATAGCAGTGTACAAGATTACATATAGTGTTTGACAAATATTGCGTGACATTGATGTATTTTTATCAAAACTAGCTATCGCCCTCGATTCTGTCCGTGCTGAATTAAAATTTAATAAGCTTACAAATTCTTTTAAACTATATGCTACATCTAAGACAATTTTTAACAAGATTTCTTAAGTCGTTCTGTAGAAACACTTACGAACATTAATCGATCGAAACTTTCGTATTTTATTATACAAGAAGGCAAACCAGCGGTGGCATCACAAGGGTAATCATTAATATTAAAATAGATTAAACTATATTATGATACATTGAATAAGATTCCAGACGTTTTCATCTAAAACACGCAAATAGTGAAATGTCGGAGATGACGCATCCTATGGAATTCAATCGCATATTTCGAATACTATTATAGAAAACAATATTTTTAGATACTCCGGTCGAGGGCTGAAACATGACATGAGACATGAATAATTAAACTGACACTGGTAAGAAAATAAAAGGACGATCGTTTCCCGTTGGGCCGATTCGCTGTAGATTCAATCGGCTTTACGGGAAACATACATTCCAAAAGATGATCATACAAATAATCTCTCGAGTACTGTACAATATACATTATATATTTACCACAGAGTAAAATTATAACTTACTAAGAAATTGCAGTACCGTAAATTAGTATATAACATTATATCGATCACCTCTACGCCCAGCCGAGGTGTAGCTAATCTAATCGGTGAACAAACAGGCTGTTATCGAGCAGCCCGCGAGCAACACCTTACGTCCATACAATAATTTAATAATCGGTATAGAATGTTTGGCTTTAAATTACGTGGATAAGCAAAACTGTGAATTGTATAGTTTAATACAATTACAGTCATTTTTTTTTTTAAATTATTAATAGTTTTTTGTTAATTTACTCATATTTCTTGTAACCATTCCTGGTAAGCTTGAAAAAGCTTGCTTAAGATATGGTTCATGACAATAGTCGAATAGTGGGATTCGAAACACGACCGCTAGATTGGTAGTCCGTACCCTAAACTATAAGACTATTGACGCTACATTCCTAGACAAGATTTAACTGAGCAAGTCGACGGTTTAAAATAGATGTGTATCGGGTTTAAATTGTTTTGTTTGTTTATCGATGCTGCATCATCATCATCATAAAAATGAATTAATTAATAGATTTTAGACACTAGTGTATATACGATCTATTAGACCACACTTAATAGTCAGCGTTAGGAATTATATTAGAAATCCTAATAACATCAGTTTTAATTATCTTTGGTTAATTAATCAATAGCCTTGTTGGTAAGGAGAAGCCATTAGACTTTCTATAAGAGAAGGGGGTAACAAGCGGTCTGAACACAGAGGTGAACATCACCTCCACATCCGCAACACTAGAGGAACAGATGTATTGCCGGCTTTTGAGACAATTAGATGGACAAATGGAACAATTTAGGGTTGTCAAAAATAAATCAATCTCCGAATTAATTTCGAATATGAATTGTAAACAATTTCAATGTTTTTTTTTCTTCTATTATTTAAAGAAATTATTTAAGAACGAAGTCGACTGCAAACCGAGCGGTGGATTTGAGGCCAGAAATTCCGTGTTAAAGTGGGCCGCCTAACCACAAAGATAATACATTGCTAGTTAACTGTATATATGAGTGTTGTATCAGTTTGATTGTTTAGTTAAAACTAAACATGTTTAACGAATTTTCCTATGTATATTAAAAAAAATAAAAATTTACTAGTACATCCGAGAGTATAAACATATATTGAACAACTTACTACACTAGGTAATGTTCTAAAATTTATTTTTATAAATATTTTTAGATACTGAGATGAATAGTTTCTGTACCGTAGTGAAAACTGAGTGTAAACATTTGGCCAAACAACAGCGCGACTGACGCGTCCGTAATTGGTGACATCCAGTCTTCAATTCACAATTTCCTACTAATACCAATGAGTCACATCGACAATGGCGTATGTAAATGTTAGTAATCTTACTAATACTAGAAATGTTTGTATACTACTTATAAAACGGCTTAACTCACGTGCAACTCGGTGTCAGTACCGACTAGTTTCGAGCCCATCGGGGGC
>JAODUI010000014.1:5076425-5088416 GCA_027563995.1 Papilio gigon | reverse complement strand
CGCGCCAGCTGCGCCGCGCGCTCGCCGGTCAGGGCCGCGCGCGCCGCCGCCTGCGCACGCTTGTACGCGTCCTCCGCCGCCACCTCCTGGCGCAGCAGCGACGACTCCCACGAGCTGAGCGCGTTCGCTATCGCCGCGCGCTGGCGACGAGGACAGATCCTCACAATCGTTTACGTCTAAATTTCGCACTCGTCATAAGCTGATGTACTAAGGAGGGAGATTTAGTGTGATTGACAGTTAACGACTGATTCTGACTCTGCGTTGATTTTAAGTTCCCTCATAATTTTAAAGGGAACACCAGCGAGCTTCGCAACCCGCAGCGGCTGTACCACCCCGCGACATCGCTCGCCGCTCACAACGAGCTCCTGCATAGTTTGAATGACATACCTGTGAAGTATCTCTAAGTAAAGCATTCCTCCTCTTGTTGGCCTCCTCCTCCCGCCGCAGCGCGTGTATGAGCTGCACGCTGCGCCGGCAGTGCTCGGCCGCGTGCTGCCGCGAGCGCCGGTCCGCCGCCAGGTACGCGCGCGACTCCTCCTCCAGCGCGTTGTCTATGATTCTGCTCACCTACGACAGTCGGCTGCGATCAATTAAGAAAAAAAGACAATAAACTTGCAGTACTCCTCTAACACTTCAGTAAAGATTTCGAGTCTGCTTAGATCTTGTAATCCTAAAACTGCCAAATCCTTTAGACTGTAATTTTCTATTAACAAAAATCCGATGGCCGACACCTATCGGCTTTTGAGTACATCATGGACTATTCGCTATTGGTTACAGCGCCATCTTTTGTCACAGTATACAACCAAGCAAAAAAAACACGACTAGATTAAAGTGTCCATACTTTTCTATCGTCATTTAAAGCCATCAGCTCCATGGCGCGGTGATCCTTGTACCGTATACAGTCCAGCAGCTGTCCTCGCAGCACGTGCTGCTGCAGACGCCGCCCACCTTGCATCAGCTCGCCCAGGAACCGCTCCCGGAGACGCTTCTCCTTTAAATACTGCTTAAATTGCTCTGATGTCTCTGCTTCTATCTGAAATGTGTGCTAGACTATAGAATATGTAACGCCATCTATAATAATTTAGAAGATTTTATTGTTAGCAAGTAATTAAATGTGATGTGTTGATCGGACGAAACGCAGAAGCACATTAACGACATTGTTGTATTAAAAATAAATAAGTTATATAAGAACGCAAACCATTTCCCTTTCCCGTTTCTCCTCGCGCCACATCTTATGGAACTCATCCGCTAGTCTGTCTCTCTCTGCACTATCTTCCCTCTTTCTCGCTAAAGCCGTCAGCAGTCGCCAATCCCGCTCGGGAATTGAATTTAAGATGTTCTTATCTTCACAATACGCAGGTATTAACAAATCTGGCACAGCACTAGAACCTGGAAATAAGATGTCGCAATACTTTAAGAGCTTTAACAACAGTCATCAATTTAAAACATTAGAAAATCCTAAGCGGCAACAAGAAAACTATACATTTATCAAATAGCGCCTGTAGAAATTGCATCACCACTAATTTTCTGCATCGTTTTGTTATTTTTTAATCAGGTGCTTCATACAATACAATACATTTGATCAATTCCGGCCATTAATGCGTACATTGAGAAGCATCTAGACACGAGCTAGACTAATTTATTAATTCCGAATGAAAACGAGAGCTGATGAATCGCATTAAATTCTAATTTAGTTCAATTAAACAAACTTACGGTAAACTGGCCTGGCTGACGTCCGCTTCGGTGAGACAGACGCGGACCGCCGTGGAGTCTCCATCACTGATTTGTAACAGAAAACCATTGTTTAGATTTATAAAACTTTATATGAAACTTAACATAAGAAATCGTCCAACATCCTTCGTACTACGAAACGACCAAAGCAATAACAAAGTCGGTCGTCATGAATGTATTGATTAAGCGGTACATTTTACTGATAGAACTGTACAAACATATTATAGGTCTAGTTTTTATAGAGGAAGACTGAAGAATGTGTGGATTGATTGTGTGAAAGAGGATATGCGTGAGGTAGCGAGATGTGACGGCTGATAGAGATGCATGCAACAACACAGTCGTTATGGAGAAGGGCAGGTCGATGACAGTTTTTCATAAATTATTTCTATAAAGATTTATTAATGATAACGCATATGAAAATATGTACACAAAAATATCTCTGTACATAATTTAGGTTCATTTATCTCTATTTATGAGTCATATCTATATGCGTTGCATTTTTTACTGTTATTACACTTACTAAAAGATAAATTTAAAACCTTAACCTCCATGGTATTAGCGTTTTATTTAAATTTAAAAGAAACAAGTACTAAAACTTGAAATCAAAAATTAAATCAGCTCATTGTGTTGGTAAATAAATTGTTCGAAAACACACGATGGCGCAAGAAATCTTTATCAGTCGTTATCAGAGAGATAACGTTGGCGCGATATCCAGTCGACAGGCTGCCGCGGGCCCAGGACCACGCCACGCGCCATGGAGAATGAGAGGAAGTTCATCGCAAAAAGAACTGACGTGTTGAGAAAACTCAATGCTGAAAGTCTGCAGCTCATCGAGCGAGGTCTACTCGGAGATCTCCCTGATAAACTCAAACCTCCTCCCCTTGTGCCAGTTAGAGGGCAATCCACAGAATTAGCAATTGCCAAACCCTCCGGTCTCTTATCATCCTGTCTGCCAGTCCCCGATTCGCCGAAACCGTCATCAGATGATGACGTCTCACCACTCAAGAAGACCTTTAGTTTCAGAGATAAATTCTCTCGAATAAGCTTCCTAAAGAAAGATAAAGAAAAGACAAAGTGGAGAAGCGAGGAAGATGAAACTAAACCGAACGAACAGAAGGAAAAAGAACAGGAATACAAATCCAGCAAGCGTTTCTGGTTCTTCAGGAACAAAGAGTTAATGGAGAAGAAAAGGCAACACAAACCTATTTATAAAAGAAGTAAGAGTTTTGAATTTCTCCCGCGAGCGATAGAAGAGGACGCAGAGGAGAAGAATGTAAAGAATTATCTGACTAAAAATCAATCTTATGCGTTTGGCAGCAGCGACACAATGGCGGACCCCTGGTCCTCCACCGACAGCTTGGAATACCTTTCAAATGTGTACTATAACAACGAAGATTCAGTTTTCTTGAAGAGCATCAAAGAATTCCCTTCAGAGTCTTCTAATAACAACTCGAGTATCTCGAATGCGACCTCAGCGTCAAGCGGGCTGGTAGTTAACATTATGAAAGGCAAATCAATGCAGGATTTGTTGGACGAGTTCGAGAAGGCGGTGGACATGTTCAGTGAGAACTACATGAGCGACTGTGAGCCGTACACGAAGACAAAGAAGGAGTTGAGTGTGAAGGAGAAGAGGTTGAGTGCGTCATTGAGCAATCTCCCCTCGCCGAAAGTGATGGTGACCAAAGTGAATCGAGTCAGTGATGATTTCAAAGCGGAGCTGTCGAAGTTATTGATTGTGAAAAGTGCGAGTGGTGCAAGGACTGTGAGACGGGGCTCCGTCACCGATTGGTTCGTTCTAGAGGATAAAAATACTTCTAGTGAACAGAACAAGTACAGAAGAGCGCAGAAGAAGCCGACGCAGAGGGTCCGAAGGATCAGTTCTACTAAATATGTAAGTGTTTTGTATCATTTGTGTTATGCTTGATGTTTTGTTCATTATTTCGTATTATCTAGGTCAGTGTAAATTAGGCTATCATACGCAATATAACTAACAATTAGTTAAATATACTACTTATAAAACGGCTTAACTCACGTGTAAATCGGTGTCGGTACCGACTTGTTTCAAGCCCATCATAGACTCTTCGTCAGGGTGAATGGGATTGGTATATAGCGCGTTCGCGGCCCGTCGCTCACTGGTTTTATAAGTAGTATAGTGAAATGTCTCATGAAAGTTTTTAATAATTTCATTGTTTAAGTATAATCTTTGTATACGTTTCTAACGTCGAAATCAGCCAACATTTACATATTTTTCGCCTCCACGCATATTTTTGTGTCGATTTGAAACTCCGATCATATACTTGGACTTTTAACACGTTCGCTGCGTAACGAGGTCTCAAATCATCCCTAATGAAAGATGTGTATTTCTCTGTGGTGAGAAGGGCATAACTTTCTTAAAGGCGATGGGGTTTAATGGACCACGTTTCACACTTACGTTTAGTTGGGGAGCGGGTCAATAACACCTCGTACCGCAGGGACGGGAAGAACGCAAAAATTGGTGCAGCGAACGTGTTGATGGACTAAATAGTTTACTGCTGGCAGCAAACAAGAGTCAAAAAGGAAGCGTCATTATAGATTAGAATATGCAGGCGCACTGACCACCGACGAGATGAGATAACGTGTTTGAAGGACTCAGCTGTCACAGGCAAGGATCAGACCTTGTCTTATATTAGATAGATACTTCCGCTTAAATTTTTATTACTGTATTATGGCCTATGGACTAGTCACCCCCCTAATAATAGGGTAGGCTCCGAGCTCCTCGGTGGGGACGTATAGTGAGCTGATGATGATGATATACTGTATTGCTTAAAATTGCTAAATGCATAGAACAACAGTCATCCTTTGTTAACAGTTTAAAATGCAGTAAACAACACTGTGAACTTTCGTTTATGAAGTTTTTGTTCAAATTCGTTTCGGGTTAGAGTAGAACTTAAAGTCAAGGTCTCCCGGCCCTTAAGTGTTCAATACTAATGCGTTAAATTATATCCTATTCTAGGAACGCCTCACATAGCTAGATAGAGTAATATCTCTTCTTATCAAGCACTGTGATAAGCCGCGGGGCCTGGCTGAACATGGCTGCGTTCAAGGTGTACTCCACGTCGCTATGATAACTGTATCAGTCTATTTGCAACATTAGATGCTTAAATATTTTTTTTAATTGGTAGTTTCTAATTTTTTTCATCGGCATTTCCTACGATGAAGGTAAACATCGTGAATAATTGCCTTTTCCAATTTACTCACCCCCTAAGTTTATTAGCGTTATATAGTCTAAAACCTATCGTAAGTATAGGATTTGTGTACAAAAATAATTATTCAAATATTTGCCGCCGTTCCTAAAATCCTCTGAACAAAGTTAAAATAGTTTTCGCTTTGTATGTATAGATGGCATTGTTTCAGCAATGGAATAAGGTGCTCATGGTAGTCTGTAAAATGTCGCGTGACATTTGTCACGCTCTATAACAAAGAGATTATACAGCATTATTAGTAATTAGTGGTGTATTAGTTGCGCGCCGGCGCCGCGCGGCGCTGGCGAGAGAAAGCGAGCGAGCGTGTCAAATCCTAGCCGTTGTCCGCCCTTGATAGTCGACCTAATACGCCCTCGGGTGGGTTTTGTAGGTCTTTGAATATACGACATGAATGAGATATATATATTTTTAACGTTTTTGTTAATCAAACAACACCTTTAGGCAAAATGCAAATTGAATCTCACTTGGTGATTTCGGTTAGATTAGGCTTCATGTCATAATAAGTATATTAAATACCACAGATAACGAAAAATGGTACGAGATTTTTTTTATAAATAAGAGGAGGCCGACGACGCAATCATTGACGACCAGGCATCAGTAATGTCATAGAAAATACAAAAATATGCAAATCCAATATCTTTGTGGACGTTTGCTTCTTAAAGGGCAATGATTCGTGCAGGTTTGGAAATAGCGCCCTCTGTTAATTTTTATTGTTACTAAATTATATACTTGAGACCGGAAACTTTATACATACAAAAGAATATCATCTAAAGTCTAGACGTCGTCTAAATGTGACGGCAAGTGTGCACGTGTGTCCGGGATACGCGCGCACGTGCAATGTTACGTTCGGGATACATAAGGAAGCGCCAGCGAATAGCGATTAACGCATACAATACAAAAGTCGAAAACATTAATTCACCAACAGTTATTCAACCTGGTGGCCATAAGATGAACTAAAATATGATAGCTAACTAGCGCCACCTATCAAAGTTAACAAGATTGTACTGCAACTGCCTAGTGTTTCTTTTATTTAACTTCCTATGGCTATATTTTCTGATAGCTAATGGCGACAACAGCGCCTCCCTTATCGATCGGAGCGCGTCGCACTACAGTAATCAGTCCTGTTTATTAGGTTTTTTTTCGAATAAAATATTAGTAGATCTTGGTTAATTTACAAATATTTCTTGTAACAATTCCTGGTAAGCTTGAAAAAGATTGTGTTAGGATATGGTTCACGACAATATTCGAATAGCGGGATTCGAACCCACGACCGCTAGATCGGTAGTCCGGTACCCTTAACCATTAGGCGCTTCGAATATGTTATATTGACAGTTTGCTACATTCTGTATGATTCAAAGTAAAAAGTGAATTTGTTTTTTAACTATTTATATTTATACCTGAGACGTGCGGCCAGGAGACATCAATCTTCTCACTTTGCTACTTTATACTCGATTACAATTGAGATAAAGGAAAGATTACCTTCATCACGTATTGCAGTGATTACCAAATTTATTTCTTTTACCGCCCCCTTTGAGAACCAAGTCTTTTTCAGCTTCCCCATTTTTTATACACCCCTAAAACTTAATAACTACAACTTCATAATTTTAATGTTAGTTTATAATATAGAACTAGTTCAAATAAAACCCGGCGCCTAAATCTGCGTTGTTATTATTATTTGTGATGTTTACGTAAGTGAACGTTATTGTGTAGTAGGTGGGTTTTAATGTTAGTGAAATTTAAAATACTATACAAAGTATGGGAAATTACAAATTATACATCGCTCCCCTAACCCACAACAAAGCCCCCCACCATTTTAAGAGCCCCTTAACGCCCCTTCTAGGTTTTAAGCGACCCCAAGGAGGCGTTATCATCCACTTTAAGAAAGATTGAGGCATTGCATGTTTACTTTCTGAACTCGACAGTCCTTGGAATACTTATGTAATATCCATTAATTTAAGAAAAAGTGGAGAATTTACATACTAAAGAAAAACAAAAAAAACAGTTGCTCATGTGTTCAGTATCCTATTTGTAATCTGCCACTTCTGGGTTCGATTTCCGAGTAGCAATATGTTTTTAGATTTTAAATTTTATATTCATTTCTCCGATGTTTATATTGTGAAGAAAAACATCGTGATGCCTGCACATATATGCAAAATGATTGAAAGACATATGTGATGTCCGGCACCGGGCCAGCGTGCTTGTCTAAGACCTAGTCACCACTAATGTTGGATAGTCTCCGAGCCCCGCTGAGATTTGTACTAGTCTGTTAAAGATGAATAACAACAGTGAACAAAAATTCAAAGTATTTTTAGTTAAAAAATCGCTAAAGT
Source organism: Papilio gigon (assembly GCA_027563995.1). Classification (NCBI taxonomy): domain Eukaryota; kingdom Metazoa; phylum Arthropoda; class Insecta; order Lepidoptera; family Papilionidae; genus Papilio; species Papilio gigon. The sequence goes on along the minus strand of JAODUI010000014.1, from coordinate 5,081,113 downwards.
CTATTAATGTATCGTCTATTTTATAGCCAGGTAAGTACCCGCGTTCGTGATTGCTCATGACCAATTGAATACATTTTTTATAATTAATATCAAAAAGGATGGAGGGAAACGGGTATTTAATTTCAAATTATAGTGATCAACATTCAGACTACCAACATTCAGAAAAATGTGTTCTGTTTAAATATTGGCAGTTGTTAATTCAGTAATATTTCGTACCACACCAACTGAGCTTTGCTTGTGCCAGGTTATGATCTACAATAGTCGAATGACGGGTTTCGAACTGTCGAACAAGTGATCAGAAATTCGTACCCTAGACTAGGCTATTGGCATTTAGACACTTTTATGTTTGTTAAAAGACAAAACACTGTCACCGCCATTATTAAAACCATTACTGAACCAACATTACTCATATTAAACTTGCATTAAGCTGACTTAAGTGAAGAATTAACGATTCCCTGTATGGCAGTATATATAACATGAGTTCAAGTATTAACAAAAGATATATAAAACCTTTTTTTTACGGACGTTCGTGTAAGAATGTCGGCAGATGGTGCATTCCATTGAATGTCAATACAACGGCTCATTTGCCTCAGTTTGGATGTGTACGTGTGTTTGGAAATTACAAGAATTTTTGTAGTAAGCAAACTCATTACGCATGTTGTTGTTCGCCCGCTGCCGTACGCAGTATTACTTTTTAGTAGACACGCCTACGCTTGAAACAATCAAATTATCATGATATATGTTATTTAGTGGATTTGATATTTTTTATTTCATAGTAAGCTGCTTTTATAATATAAGAGAAGGGGGCAAACGAGCGGCGAGATCACAAACGTGGTCGTCGACGGCCATGGACATTGACAACACTAGGGAAACAGATGCGTTGCTGGCCTTTGACAAAAGAGATACGCTCGCTTCTTGAAGGACCCTACGTCGGTCTGGAAATATCGCCGAGGACCGTTCCACAACTCCGCCGTGCGTGGCAGAAAGTGTGTTTTTTTTTTCTATTTCGGTGTCAAACACTTGTAAGATTTCAGTTGCCTTGACTTTGACACGTTGCTAACATGATCTGAGACATGTATCTATTACTTAAAATTTTGTCTATTAATTTCTGTGATTTAGAAATATGACGGTCACAAATACAAACCTATTATGTATGCAATTAAGACCCCATTTACCATACACAAACTATAATTTACGCTAAAACTTGTATATTCGAACATATTTATGACAAAACGCTTTTTCTTACATGACTTCATAACATTAACTAACCTCATTTTACAATGTTAATTTATTTTATCACAAAATTCTGCATAATAACTAAATGTCAAATCATCAATATGGCCGCCATGTTTGGAATTTGACATCTCCGCTTACTTCATTTATATTTTCTTGAATTGAAATCTCTGGCATAACAATATGGCGCGAATTCCCTTTTTTATTTAAAATTCTATCAATAACCTTGTTACATTATTAGCTAAATCTAATTAAAAACTTAATAACACAGTCATTTAAAAAATTACCTATAAAAATATTAATGGTTATTTTAAAATGTACTTTTTGTAAAAGATATATTAAAACAATTTTGAGTAATTTAAAGCTAGTGTTTACAGAGGTGAGTGGCCTATTGCGTCTTGTTATCATTGACAGCTAACACTGATAATCTTAACTCCCATGATTTAAAAGTCAGTCTCGCTGAATAGGTACGTCTTGTTTTATTTATAACCTACAAAAAATCATACACTTGGTCGGGGTTGCCTCGACTCATTTTACCAAACGTCAAAAGGTATTTATTGTAAATGACAAGACGTAGGAAATTTATTAATACAAAAAGCTTTTTTTCGTCATATTATTTTCGGATTAGGTATTTACAGGTTATGAACCTGTGGCATCTGGTACATTGTTAGTTCTAGAAGTCGCGAGACGCGCAGGTCTAACAGGACTGGTTGAAGCTCAAAAAGTGCACGTTGCTATGGTTTCTATAATTGGTATTACTGGTTATAGAACAGACGTCACGGCTGGGCGTCGACCAGACAGCATTGCGCCAGTGATCAAACAAACACATTTATTAGAACAATAGTTAAAAGAGAAGTGTTCCTAAAGGAATCAGATCAGCATGTCCAGATTTTTTTGGGTACAATCAGAGTCCTTCGCAATATTCCATCTTAAAAGCAATAATTAAAGTTTTCTATGCATACATCACCTTTTAATTACGTATTAAAGAAACAAAGTGGGCCAGTAGAACACGGTTAATTACTTTGTACTATATATAACTCACTGATACCTATTTGATAATTTGTGGACACGAAGTTTATCTCGTTTAAAGGAACATGGCAATATTACCGTGAATGGAACACTGGGAAGGATCCTGAGTGTAGAGGACGTTCATGTCCTTCGAGTTGAGGACGTTGTCGCACAACAGTAATGTAATGTAGTTGAGAAAAAACTATCGGTCGTAGCGAGTTCATAGCAGATCCCTGAGAGTCGACAAAAAGTATAGATGACAATCGAAGAAAATATCAAATAAGGGGTCCGTATTTCATACTAATTACGATCTTATTAATATAAATGTTAATGTGTAGATGGATGTTTTGAAACGCCGATAGTCTAATGATTAAGGATACGTACTACTGATCTAGCGGTAGTGGATTGAAACACACAATTCGACTATTATCGTGAAACATATCCTAACAAGTCCAAGCTTAACGGAAATGGTTACAAGAAATATTAATAAATTTACAACAATCTACTAGTATTTTACTTTAAAAAAAAAAAGTGTTTGACTAAGTGATTGATTACTTTATTAAAATAGCCCATAGACTATTTACTAAACGGATGGATTCGTGGACAAAAGTCATCGATAAATTTCCAGCGTGTACTTAGTAACATCCATAGACAACTAATGTTATTGACAACCAGTGACATGCCTCATAAAACTTTAATTTCCATTTAATACGACTGTATATATAGACCAGATGCAACCATCAATAAACTACTATGCTTGGACAGTATCATGACAGCCAAATAATAGATTAATTTTTAAACAGTTGGTATACAAAAGTATTTTATCGAAGGATCCCTAACTCGTAATCCGACGCCCTGGGACTCGGTACCCGCACATCAGGTTGCACTAAACCTCAAGCATCCGCCACTTTTTGTGACCATCTCAACAACCTGCATGCTGAACTCACCCTTATAACGTTTGTATTCCTAAGGCGTTTAATGTAATAATCCCCTGTTCGTTGAAAAAAAAACTTTATGGGCAATGTCGTCTTTGTTCTCGTTGTTTAGAGATACTTTTCTTTGACAAAAGTTTAGTAGTTCAACGGAAATATCAAATGTTTTATGTAATTTGATTCATTAAAACTTAAATCAATATGCGTTTAACGGACTTACCACGTGTCACCATTGTAAAATCGATTCAAAACACAATAAACTGCAATTAAGACTTATTCCACTTAGAATTTTTCTGTATTATGTCCTCTTCCACTAGCACGACCGCAATTTTTGTTAAAAGACGCGTGAAAGCCGATTAGATTGCTAGTTGAAAAAGGTACTAATATTTCTAACTAATTAACGCAATTTTATATAACGATGCTGATTTTAAATAACTGATAATCTAATTTATTGTAGGTGTGAAAACATACGTCGTGTATTTAAAAAAACAAATATTAAAGATTGAAAGTAGGAAATACAGATTCTGACGAGTTAATAATGACAGTGACAGCGCGTCCAATATGGCGCCTGCTTCCCGCCATTTCCCAGCGGCGATCGTGTACCAGGCAATCATAAACGTATTAACGCATTCCTGTGATGTCGCAACACAGCCACGTAGCCATTACACCCTGCTTACGACTTACGCAATTTCATGTTCTTTGACCATCTTGTATGGTGAAAGTTATTCTAATTATTGAAGCTCTAAATAGGAAATAACGTGTAATTTGTTCAAAGACCCCATAGACAAACTACAATAAATCCAAAGTTCCTTTGTTTACTTCATTTTTTAATTGAAATTAAGTATAATTATTTATAATATTGATTGGTAAATTATAAAAAGAACTACGTCGGCTCATAGACAAGCTTTGATAACAAAGTAATTACCTAACAATGGTTAACTTGTATGATTTAAATAATACAAGTAAATGTTTCTCCAGATGATAAATTTTACTATCTATGATATCTTATCAAAAGCCAAATCTGATTACGGCCATTTCACATCTGTGTAGTCGGCTACATTAGAAAAAAATAACGTAATAAAAAACCACTAGATGTCACTCTCGCCTGTGTCAGGGCGACATCTAGTAATTTAAAAGAAAAAGTAGCAGATAACCTATTTAATATTTTAGACATTAATCTGTCCGTGGCAAATGACATCCAGATCTGTTGAGTCGTGTTAGTTACGTGCTAACATACATCCATTTGAACTTTCGCTTTTATTATAATAGTAAGATACTTCTGCTGCATTTTATTACTTAAATACAATGTCAATATATTTCAAAACAATAATTATCGACCTGCCCTTTTTTCTACGTAGAGACGTCACAGTATGTGCTCCACTCTATCAGCTGTCATATCTGAATACACCCCCTTATCCTCTTTCCCATTCTATTTGACATTAAACTATTAAAACTTTCGTGAGACATTTCACTATATAACTTATAAAACGGCTTAACTCACGTGCAACTCGGTGT
>JAODUI010000014.1:5054608-5073069 GCA_027563995.1 Papilio gigon | reverse complement strand
CCGATGGGCTCGAAACTAGTCGGTACTGACACCGAGTTGCACGTGAGTTAAGCCGTTTTATAAGTTATATACTATTTGACATTGTTGTAATAATTTAATCTTAACAGCGTTGTTATCAAATACTGTTAATTAAAAGAAATAAATTAATATAAACACATCTATATGAACGATTACAGTATAACTGGGGAGGTAATATTACGCAATTCTTGAGAACCGGGACACTGAAGTATTCTTAATATTTTTAAAGAATCAAGTAATGCATTGTTTAAACATTTCTGTGCTGTGCGAATAAGGTTTATATTTACGTAAAAATAATTTTCAATTATAATTCAGTTCAGTGTTGCGTTGTATAATTACTTTTCAAATTATATTTACGATCATTTTGTAATTAAAAGATTGACGTAACTATATGTTGTATAATGTTTGAGCCGCGTGCGGAAGTATACACCTACTAAGTGTTCTGTCCCGATAGCCATAAAACAAAATAATACATACAAACGAAACAATAACCTCCGCTATTTTGTAAACGGTTAAATAAGTTATGATAGGTCACTAGCGCCGTCCTGTCATTATGAAAATAATCTTACAAAGTCTTTGTTATAATGCTAATCTTTTGTGTAGATTTTACAAATTTCTAGACATAACTAAGCGCGATTGAAGCGTCTTTTACCGGGACGGATAAACTTGTCGCACTGTAATTACCCTCCCGGTGAAAGTGACCGGAAACGACGCGAGATGGCGTTGAATAACAATGACACATTAATTTTATGAATACATTACATGTGTCTATTGTTTATATTGAAAGGGAAATCGATCGATTTAGGGAGTACTGGATAATTTATTAACTACTTAATATTCAATAATAAGTAACGATTTATTGAATTGTTCAATCATATTTACAATTCATTTTAATTTAGTCAGTGATTTGAATGTTTAGGTATATTGAGAGGTCAAGGTCAACCTCGCGCCGCGCAATACCCAACCCTTCATTGTGTTCTGTGCAACGACTCGTGCGATTTCCGAGCATCCAATAAGACAACTGTACCAAAAAATGTTTATTATACAGATTACACTAGGCTTAATGAATTTCAATAAAAATCGGGGAAACACACAGGCTACTTAACTTGTTCAGTTTCGCGCGGACGGAGTCGCAGGCGGGATCTAATGAGAGCATTATTTTTATGACGTAGTTTAGTTTTTGCTGGGTCAGTGTTTTTTGTTGAAAACTGTGCGTAACGGAATTAGAAAAGCGTCTCGTGGTTTTCACGAATCATCGCGGCTGTCGTGTTTTGTTTTGTTAAATTGTCTTTTTATGTGTTATAAGAGAAACTGTCTACGTAGTTTTACCTTATAGTTAATTCATGGTTAAACACAATTAAATATTTTTTTTCCTTTCCATACGAACTATGTCGTAATAATTTATCATGCAAAATTTCGACGTTGGAAAGAAAAAACGCAAGTAAAATTGTTCACCAGACCAGAATTTTTTTTTTTATTATAATCTTCATATTTATGGACTTAGAGTTACAGTTATTGTACATTACATTCATGAGTTTTTCAAGTTATTTTTATAACAGATTTAACCAAACCACATCTACAGTCTTCCTTTACCTTCATATCCATCCACATTTAATTTCATCACCATCTTGTTTATATATTTCGGAATATATCGAGAGGTTATCGTGGTCAGACTGCGTTTATTTGTGCCAGCAGTGTAAACTAATTCTTATTTTATTGTATTTGGTTGTTAACGTTTGTGTGTTGTGTAGACTTGTTAGGAATTAGAAGGCAAGCAGAGCGTGCGGTAGAAACGTGGAAGTATAGGGTTACAAACTATAATAACATCAATGAGAATTATTTTCGCAAGGATTCCTTGCGGCTATCGGCTTACGGACGTGTTCATATAACTTAAAGTCACGTAAAATTACTTAACATGTTTCTAATCCATAACTTGAAGCAGCAATAGTCCAATGGACATCGATATTGACTCCCGATCGAATGGTCGAGAGTTCGATGTCATTGGACTACAGGAAATATGGTAATAAGCCTGCTTAATTAGAATGACACAAGGAATATTAGTAAATTAATAAATATCTCATAACATTTTCATAAAAAAAAATAAAGTCCACTAACTATCAGAAAATTTTATATTTTATCTGTAATTCTTTATGGATACCACATTCCAATCGATATCCTCAACCATAGACATTTGACATTTTGAAAATCAACTCTTAATTAGATGTCAAATTTGTCTAAAATGCAATCTATGGTAGCTGTGCACTTCATTCACTCATTCACCGTGATGTCATTCATTATTTTTAATCTGTAAATAATACTGCCCACTTTCTTAATCATTGTTAATAGTGTTCTAATTTTGATAAATTACATCCGACTCTAATGAGCAAGATAGAGCGGGAACAGATAACAAATTGCAAGAAGTCGTAACATAGCATTTAATGGACGCAAGTTAAATGTACTTGTAAAAAGTTGGGTTTAACAATGATCGTTAACTCCGCGCTGGCCGGAGGGCTCTCAGCCCGACCTGCGAACGTTCAACGAGCCATTGTGCCAACAAGGCGACTAGTAAAAGTGGAACTGCTCTCATTTCTCCATTGTTTGCGTAACGCCCAGGAAACGAGACTCAAACGCGTCTCAGACCACGAAACATCGCGCCGTGCCTCGCTGTGTGCACTCGCGAAGCTTGCAACGGCGACATAGAGTACGTAACATTTCACGTAAATATCTACAGCAGAGACATTGAGATATACTACAAAGAAAATAATTATATATATTATAGGTTAAAACAAATATAACATGAAAAACAATGTTCCAAACCACATAATTTATAATTGCCTATTTACATTAATTATTTTTCTCTCAGAAATTGAAACAATGAATCCTAGCTTCATATTATAATTATTGGTAGTATTGACGGTGCAGCTGTAGTTATCAAAATGTAACAAACTAAACCCATTATGTTACTATCAAAACATCTATTTAAATATTATAAAAACTTGTATATTTGCGTTTTCTTATACTACACATGCATGAAATCATTTAGTAGTCAAGCCGCTTGCCAACAAGTAAAATCAAATGCGGCGTAACGGGAAAAATGCCGTGTTTTATGATTTCGAATATTCATCGGTCAATAGTAATCAGGAGCAACCGTTGTATAATTAGATTATAATTAAAGGCAATACCTATCTATCTTCGTATTCATAATCTATGACCTCGGCAGCTGCAGCAATACGTCGGGCCGCCAGTCGCGCTCCAGCTATGGAAGCGAGAGCACGTTCGGTATACGAAACGTCCGCGATAGAATTGTTTACGTGAACGATTTCCTCTCCTATTGTTGCATTGTTGGTGTGTGACGATAAATGTCCGATACGGATTAGTGGTTTGTGTTTGTGTGTGCAATGGCGAATTTAACACTGCGATACCTGGATGAGTTGTCCTATGTCCTGAATAGTAGGAGACATCTCGCCTCGCAGGCCAAGGCATCGTCCGTGGGCGATCTCCTGAATGCAGAAGAAGACAGGTTTTCGCCGGTGAGTTATAAACACATTATTTAGGATAAAAAAACGGATAATTTTGACTTCATTCTCGATTGTGACACTGAGTGACGTGTGAGAAAACTGTGAAATGATTTAAGTGCAGACAATAGCAGGTCGAAGGCATACGACCTTTTTAGTCATTGTTTTGTCTCTCCGACTGATGAACAAACGGTGTTTGTAAAGGTGGGTGTTCACTGCCGAATCACCCGTAAAAAAACTTTATTTCTTTGTAGAGACTGAGAGGTAGTGGAAACTGGCAATAAAATGAGCAACGATTACATGACCCAGAATTTATTGAATTTATAGTTTTACTAAGCTTTATATGGCGATCAAACAAAGCAATAATTTACTTCTTCGACTACGCGTAGCCAAAGTCGAATTCAACGGAAATATGAAATTATAACAAATCAGTCGCAATAATTAATAAGACTTATTAAAACAGACATGTTTGAATTATAAATTAAACACCGAAACGTACTAAAATAAATCCATAGACAATAAAACATTGAAACTTAGTGAAATTTGTATTTAATTTTTTATTTCCATAGAATTCGAATACATAGTAAATTGGTACATGCAATTATATTAATAATATACTAGTCAATGAAATATCAAGTAATAGACGCCGGGGAAATACCTACTTACATGCGATTTGAAAGAACAGCGGTGTGGAGAGAGTCAAATGATTTTGACCTCCCCATTTGATCTAATACCTAACGGTCGTGCGACTGAAGACGCCATGTTGAAATATCTCTTGTAAGGAATTATAATCTTTGTCTAGTACACAAACTGGTGAAAAAAACTACCAAAGCAAAATAAACTATAACTTAATGCGTCTACTCCTCTCGTGTCGCCGATGACCATAGGCTTCAATGATCACTTCAAAGTGCCCGTCGCTCGTTTGACACCTTCTTTAATAAAAAGAAAAACGTATTTGGTTGTTTAGCGAAGTACTAAGTAAAGGGTTAAACGTAAAGTTTACAATAATTTCGTCTCTCTGTCTACACCACTCATAAAACCTTCATACTAAATTACGGTCACTTGGAAACGTTTCAAAATCACTTCGGTTCAATGTTATTAACCTCTTTTAAAGTTTTTTTTTGTTGTAGTCTATTCTATTTAGACATTTTAAATAACAAAGTATCAATAATACTAAGTATATAACCTAGTGGTGATATTATAGGCTTTGATATTGAAGAAAAAGGATCTGTCAGGCGACAATTCCTTTTAAATAACGACATATTTTGAATTACATATGTACATTATCTGACGCTCTTACGGTGGGCGAAAACATCGTGATATACATCTTAAAGTAATTCAAAGATATGTGTGAAGTCAATGCACTGGGCCAGCGTTGACTATGGCCTAGTCACCGCTAATTGTAGGATAGGCTCCGAGCCCATAAGTGATGTATAGCTGAAGATGAACGACGAATTATTGCGTGTGGTTGCATGCGGACGGCTGACCGCGTACTGTGAGAAGTCTACCAGTGGGGTGACAAATTCTGATGGTGAATGAGGTGAGTAGAGAGTCAATCTAGATAAGAACTTGTACTGTTAATTGTTATTCTTTAATATTTAATATAGATTTGTGATATTCCAATATGTGTCTTGTGTCGACATTATTGCAATTCCTGTCATAGAGAGCGTCTTGTGTTCAGAATACGTCGCATGCCGGGCGTCGGCGAAACTCATTAGATTGTATATTTGCGTGTGTCACCGTAAAGAGAACATTGTTAGTTTATAAACTGACTGGAAATGTAATTAATAAAGCTATTTAACAGGCGTGTAACGGAAGTGTTATATCGTAATAGTGGCTAGCCTTTCGATGTTTGACAGGTCTGTTTGGAGAGTGTGCACAGGGATTACACGAGTTAATTCCCCCGTCATCATTATACCAATGGACATTTAGACACACGGCAGGTTTTCACCCCTTTATAGTCGATGTGCCGCGCGTACGAACCAAACGATTTGAATCTTCGTTCTCCTAAGACCTTGTGGAATCGGACCTCTGTAACAACTCTAGTTATTAGTTTATCATCTTACTAGAGATGCAGTTTGAAGGATGTGAAGTGAACTCCAAAAGTAAATGGAAATGTTACGAATATCCACTGCATATTTCTCTGTGTGTTAAATCATTGCCCCCAGTGTGTGGAGCGTGGAGAATATTTTTACACGATTCAGTGCACAATTATATATTTGAATATGGCCACAGCGGTACGTCACGCTACAGCGAGCGGAGACCTCGCTCTGTTAAAAGATGAATTGAATTCATTACGTTTTTTCTTTTTTTTTACAATGTGTTTTGACTTTAGTGACAGCTGTATTATTGTCTCTGCTACTGTCAAATAGAAAACTAGAAGACGTCGCCTTGTAACAAAGTTATAAGTTAATATATATGTTTTGAATTTAGTTCCGAACCGTTCAGCCGTTCTAGAGTTTCTAATGTACCAGTGGTTAGCAAACTTGCTCCTTTTACCGCCCCGTTTGAGAATCAAATCTTTGTAACCCCCGCACCATTTTTTATACACCCCTAAAACTTAATAACCACAACTTCATTATTTTAATTTTAGTTTATAATTTAGAACTGGTTCAAATGAAAACCGCCGCCTAAGCGCCGTTTCTATTATTTATAATATTTAATATTTATAACATATAGAAATGGTAACCAATGTTTACGTAAGTGAACGTTATTGTGTAGTAGGTTGGTTTTAATATTAATTAAATTTAAAATACTATACAAAGTAAATGAAATTACAAATAATACATCGCTTCTCCCATTTTTTTATGGATCCCTTAACGGCCCTCTCTAGGTTTTAAACGCTCCCTAGGGAAAGATGTCGCCCACTTTGAGAAAAACTGTAATATACCAATCTATCGAATTTAAAGATTGACCGTTCGGCAGAATGTTGTAGTGCTTTTGTCTTTTGTATTTCATTAAAGCCGTTAGATGGCGGGAAAGTTAATTAGTTATTATTTTTTTATTTCAGTTTTTATTGTAACTGGCCTGTATTATTTTTTTATTATGCAACGTTTTTTGTTCAAAGCTAAAGTTTCGTAGTCTGTATTGTAATAAAAACTGTTGACACAGTATTGTATGCTATTATAAATATTTCATATTTTTTCGCATCGCTCTTTTTCTCTTATCTACTACAATTTTTTTAATGTTAAGAGAGACAGCCCAGAAATATAAACATTCTCGCTATTACGCGTAAAAATATATAACTTCAGTATTTTTATATTCTCTGTTAGGCAACATCATATTAATCCTACGGCAGCACATACAGCCTCGACGGAACAAACTCTTTACTAAAATAAATAAAAAAAATTACAGCATACATAAAATATTACAATAAAATATCCCAGTTGAGTTTATCATTACGTAACTAAACATCAAAATATACGAATAAATTCTTTAATGTCAAATAACAGACGTTGAAAAATGAACTTTGTATATTGGGAATAGAGTGAGAATTTGCTTGAAGTTTGGAGTTGTTAAAGTCTAGAATGTCATATCGTGAATTTAATATTAAATCTTTGGCTTTTCTCTGTGTGCCTCTCGGACTGTATTAGCTAGGACTTAGGTACAGATTTCTTCGTAAAAATCTCTTTCGAAATATATATTATTAATATAAAATTTGGCGGCCATGTTTGTATTATTTTATAAGTCTTGGTAAATCAAATCATAGTTACGTTGCGGTTATATAATACCATTTATTCGGTTGTTAGAAAATCGACTATAATATGTAATCAATTTTTTTTTTAATTATTATTGATTACAAATAGGGTTATATTAGATTACGCAGATTTGTGGCGCCCCCTACTGTCCAGCGCTCTACACGTCGGGTGCGCTGTCCGCAATATTTCCCAAACAGCTTTTCTAATACTATCTTAACGTAAAAAATATTTTTTTTGTGACAGTATTGCCACTGTTTGCCTTTAAGAGGCATTTACAGTTTCACCGGGCTTGAGGTGGCCGGGCGCAGAGGGCGCCTAGCCTAAACCTCGATTATGAGCTCGAGGGCTCCCTCAGGTACCTCGGCTCGGGCTGTTACTTTGCGTAAAAAATAGGTGACCTGCGGGAAGTAAATGCGGCGACGCAACACTACACATCGCGATTTAAACAAATGACGTCTCAACCCAACGCCCTCTGTTAGGGCGCGGCGGATACAGCGTCAACGGTTAGTGTCACCAAGCGACGTAGATATAACGCAATAAAACCATTATCTAAGTGGATCGCGTAAAAATTATAATTCTGAGAGGTGACATAAAGACTTCATGGCGTAATACAATGGATGTCGCCGACGTAACACAGAATCATTCGTAAGACGAAACTTCTAACCTTATTACAAAACTTTGCAAACCGTGGACATGGTGAGCGGGACATGTAAAACATCAAGCTAGTCTTTCGCCATGTTACGATGTAATCAAAATTAAGTATAAAATATTTTGATCACTACGACGCAACTCAAAAGTGTAAGTCAGTGATTTAAAAAATGACCTAACATGAGATAAAATAAACTTGACCAGGTATGTAAAAACGCTCGCCATCTTCAGGAAAAATATAGAACTAATAAAGAAGCAGATTGAAGCGACCTCTCGCTAGAATTTTTGAACTATTGGTTAGACTATAATTAGTTACTAGGTTATATTGTAACGCATTATAAATCCATGGCGTGTAGTGACACGATGCAAAGCACGAGCTTGCGGCCACGACTTGTGTAATCTGTGACGTCACTACTGGACCTCGAATTGATTTTATATTGCGATAAACTAAACTGACGTAGTTGGTGTGCGCTGGCATCGCGATTAGTATTAGAAGATACAGAAAAAAAAACACCAGATGACTGTTGATCGACAAATTATGTGAGTGAATATGTGACGTGTGAAAATATGTAACAATTCATCTTTGGCAACAGATTGTCTATGAATATTAATAAGTACATGGAAAATGAAATTATAAACATCAAATTAACACGTTTTCTTTTTTACTGCGTCTTCAGTGTCCGCGGCGAGCACCGCGCAATAAAACTTCACATTGATGTTAAAATTAATAACAAAATGCTTTTATAGCTCTTTGTGCGTAATGGAAAAGAAATTATATTGCTCTTAGTTTAGTTAATACGTTTAGATATTGTCGTTTAATGCATCAAGTAATAATAACTTTTTTTGAATAGATTTACATTAATAATTTTACATTTAATATAACACGTCTAACAAACGTATTAATATAGTAACATTGACGAGAAGTTTTTTGTTTTCGTGCATAAAATTAAAGCAAAAAAGGTTTCTAAACGCTTTTTATTCGAGTAATTCCAACAGAATTGTCATTTACAATATAAAATGACATTAAAACTTAGATCGAGAGAATTAAACGTCAAACTATGCGAATCCACCGCTCCTTTGTCTCCTTCTCTTATAATAAAAAAAAAACTTGTATGACGCACACCATATATAGGTTATTTCTTTAGTTAATAAATTTATAGTTATGAATCATCATTCTATTATTTATCGTTGTATCAATAATTATGAAATGTAACGATAATAATTCCTTGTATAAGTCAGCTGTGTGAGATATGAGAAAACCGTTTTGATAATGTATTGAATATTTACTTATCAAAGTACGGTCTGCATGATTTAGACAATACTATCGCTGCAGCGAAGCATGTCTTCAGTACGACTAATAACACATATGATTCGTTATTGGAGCGACGTAGTGCAGGCGGGAAGTCGTCGGATGCGGAAGACCGGGTACTGTGGAAGACATTGGAAGGCCTATGTCCACTAGCAAAGGTTTAACTCTCCGTGTAATAAATAAAAACCCACAATAAATTACAATTGATTTTGAACATTTTAACGAAAGAGTTGTGGAATCTGACTTTCTAATAATGCCGCATTTCATTGATCGCTAAGCAACTATTTCCTGACGATCTTTGGAGGTGTCCTACGCTCAGCAGTGGGCGACGTGAAGAGACTAAAATCGCAGGACATGAGCTGGTGGATTCAAATTATCCGCTCCAGATGCAAATCTAACTGCTGACCACGATCTTCATACATGAGGGACGAAACTAGAGAGAGAAGACTGTTTATGCAAACATTTAACAACTATCTTTGAGTACGAAGTTATTGTTAAAGGAGTTCCTAAAGATGTTTCTCTCTGACACTGTACCGTGTACTAAGTTTGTCTTGAATAGAATGTTATATATTATTGTGAATATTGTGACAAAATCATGTGCCGGTGTGTGTCCTTAAAGTGGAGAAGATATATTAAAAAATAATACAGTGTTATCATTTACAATACAAAATGACATGACGAAAATTGACTATCGATTAGATGTCAAGTTTGTATGTAACAACACTAAATCTATATGTTATAAAATTTCATATGTAAAAAATTAAAGATCATTTACGCAGCGATCGGCTCGTATCGACAGTCGAAGGCCGGTATCGGGTTTGCAACCACTATCCAAGGTCACTTCAGAAACAAGATGCAACCTCGTTGCACGTAAACATGATATTAATATGTTCATATATATATCGGAAGTACTCCATACAACTCATACAAGCTTAATGTCTAATCGAGAGTCGATTTTACGAGCCGATCTTACGGTCGTAGGTTCGAAACCCCGCCATTTCACTATTGTCGTGAACCATAATCTAACACAAGCTATTTCAAGCTCACTAGGAATAGTTAAAAGAAATATTATTAAATTTATAAAAATCTATTAATATTTTAATAAAAACAAATAAACAACACTGAAGAAACCGATAAGTCTACCGATGTCCTTTCGCTTAGGTATCTATAGGTTACAATCTATGGATAACTAATGTAATAGATATTAAAATGTATAACAATGTATGATGTCTACTGGAAATCTACATTTGATCTGTTAAAATGCAAGTAATTAAATTTAACAATGAAAGTCATTGTCGAGTCAGTTTGGTACGTTTATTCGGACTAACCTCGATAGAGCGGCGTCAAGGCTGAATTGTGATTTCGTATTTTATTATATATGTGAGATGATTTACTTCAATATGTTTCATACGCTTTGTTTAATGTTTAGGTACGGAAATAAATGTGGTTTAGGAGGCGGGTGTCTGGTGCATGGTGACCACTGCCAGTCTAGCTGCATCCAGCTCGAAGGACCATTTGTTGGGTTTAAATAGTTTATTGGGCGATATAACAGAGATTTACAATAAGACAAGTGTCCGCGTTGCGCGCTCGCTTCAATCACGTCGTCGTAGTGTTGTCATCGCACCGTCGGTGTTGCCAACCCTCTTTACTCCGGCGCGAACAGCAACGACGCAGAGGAATTGAAATATAGAATGAGATTGTCACACTATATAAACATAGGTATCGATGTAATCATTTAGTAGATTCAAACTTCTATAATATGTTAAAACTTAAATATTAAAACTTTCCCCTAATATACTCATTCCTTATTTTAGCCAGTCACTCCACACATCCATATCCATACGCAATATTATCATACATTTTTCGAAATATAAAAATCTTTCGTGCGACATTAAATATGTCGTATTTTGGAAATGAACGTCTGTGACGCAGTTGTAACGCTTGACCGGACCGGACCGTATTCGACATTGTCCAGGTTCGATCCCCGCATTGTACCAATGTGTTTTTCGATTTTCGAATTTCATACGACGTTCTTAAGGTGAAGGAAAATATCGTGATGCTGCACATATCGGCGTAGAAATTCAGAGCTGTGTGAAATCGACCAAACTGTACTGGGCTAGCCTGCTTGACTATGGTCTAGTCACCCATAATAATAGGGTAGGCTCCGAGCTCTTCAGTGGGAAATATAGTGAGCTGATGATGTTGAAGATTTTGGACATGTTTTAAATTGGTTTCTAAATCGATTCAATGGCCGCTGTCAAATCAATACGTACACGTCGTTTCCGCGATGAGATTTATACAGTTTAAATTGATATTGTCGGTTGCATTTTGAACTTTAGTGCTAAAGGAATATGGAAGTTGGCAGGAAGCTGGGGGGAGCGGTCGAGGCAGGAAGGCAGCAATTGTTTCAATGTATCGCCCTTGTGCCATCCTGCTCAGACCTCTTTCAAGTTTGTTGTTTGCGTTTGTTTCGCTTGTGTAGGCCACCCGGCGAACTACGTCTTTATATTTCGTGAACAGTCATTTATTTAAAAATATATTAAGAAACTGCAATCGGAAATCGGTACCCTTAACCATTAGGCTATAGGAGCTGGACTATTAGGAATACTTGTTTAAAAAAAATCACAAAGTATTAATATAAATAAACATGCAAATTTAGATATGAGATATATTTAAAACTGTACTTGTAACAATCTGTTGAAATCTCATGAATCTATTATTGCATACAAACTAGGTTATGTTGTCAGTTGGCAGTCGGTCAGCGCCGACCGCGGCTGCAGCCTTGCGGTCGCAGCTTATATAACATATATTTTGTATATATAAATACATTATCAGATGTTAACTAATATTTCCAATTTAGCTCTAGGCTTGTCCTAGTATGTCGTGAACAATAGTCCAATGGATTTGAAATCTGGACCGCGTGATCGGAAATCCTTATTCCAATACGCTTACTGGCGTATCCGTTGTCGAAGTTTAAACTATCGAGTCACATATTTTTAGACAAAACTGAGATAAAATTAAACAATTGAGATTAGAACTTACGTTCATTATATTAAAAGCAAATGTATCTGCAATTGTTATTAATATCAGTTTCTTCGTGTTGAAGGTATAGTAACAGAAGATTGTTACATCTCACACGTCAGTCAATGTTGAAGTGTAAACAATTTAACACGTGTTTTCTAAATTTTCTGTTGCCCATCAAGTAGCACTAAGGTTTATTACTTTTAAATAGGTATAAATATCCTAACATTTTATGAGTAAAGTATGTTAATTCTAAACTAACTTTTGATCCGTGACTTCGTCTGCGAAATTAAAAAAACTTTTTAAATATTTTACATTATATCAACCAGTAATTCATCTCTATGCAAAATTCTATCAAGATCTTTTAATCCGTCCATCTAACTCAGTGGTGGCTAAATCTGTCACGAACCTTTCGAATTATATTAGAATTGTGCCCCTGGGATCAATTCTCGACCGAGATAAATATTTGTCAGATCCAGAAATATTCCTTTCATATTACATACATAATATTACCAAAGAAAAATAACTTTATTAGAAACGCCGAATATTTGCAATAAACTTTAATATAAAGAAGATTTTCAATTGCTTCAAAATCAAAAAAATAGTTCTAAAGAAAAAAAAACCATACATTTAGGAGAAAACGCGTTTTAACAGCTCATAAGAAAGTTAAATTGATTGCTTGCGTCAACTACTTAGTTCGCGAATGTGCGGCCGCAGTAATACCTCGCATTGTCCTATTTGGCCCTTGGATAGAAAAGTGTGACGATCACTGCTCTAAACTGTCCTACTAAAAATATTAATAAGGTTTAGTAAAAAAAACAACTGAAGCAATTTTCATAATATTTTACGTAGAGGGCGATTTGTAAATATGTATGTCTGATCTATGACCACAGAATTATTTCAGTCACTTGAGAAGTGGGTATTGAATATATTTTGACCTTGCAAAAATATCATTCTAAGCGTATAAAATTGCAAGAGCCATCGACCTAACACCACTATAGTCTGTAAAAAAGATTCAATACATTTTCATGTTTCATATATTAAAGATTTAACACGGCATGAAGATCGATTGATTTTTTATATGCAAATCTTCGTCTGTCGAGATTTCTTGTTACTTATATAACTGTATATAACGGTTACATAGACAGCGCGGGCGCGCAAAAACTGTAGAGCAAAGTTATCAGCATTAAAAATACAAGATGGCGGTCAACTGTAACCTCGTTACGAAACATTGGTTATGGTTTATATATTTTATATGATAATTGATAGAACAGTTATAGCTTCAGAATTCTCGAATTTTGTTTTGTAAGTAAAATCATTATATCATCATCAACTCGCCCTTTTCCTACGGAGACTAAGCACTGTGCACTCTTCCATACACATCTATCAGATCATATCTGAACTCACACACTTCTTTCACACAATCCATCCACTCCTTCGGTATTCCTCTACCTTTATAGACATCCACATTCAATGTCATCATCATAATATAGAGATAGAAAAGGCTTGTGATAGATATTTCAGTGTATCTGGTTGATTTAAGACGTTCAAATTTGTTTACCGCAGACAATAGGAATCTCAAAGTGACGTCACTAATGTTAGTGTCAATAGTGAAACTCCGTCCGAAAGAATTGTACTCAGAAAAAGTTAGTTACTAAACTGTTGCCGAGTATTTACACTTTCGATAGACAAAAGCTAGCGTTCACAATTTCCAGGCGACATCGACAAAACATTTGCCCAATGCCGCCGCTCACCTCAGCCCGATTGTCATGAGCTCCCACGACATAACTGTCAGTAGAGACTCTAATTAACATCAAGTAATCATCCAGTTAAAATTGTATGCTATAACTTGATAATAAACTGGGCGATAGTATCAAAGAGCAGCAGCTCGCCTCTAGCTCGGACATTGTTAATAATGCTAAGCTAGTGACTAAGAAATTTGTAATTTTTTTGTGAAACACATGAATATACGGCCTGCCCGGGAGGGGTTTACTCCCGGGGGGAAAACCCAAAAAAAAAACTGGTCGATAGTTTTGTCAAATCAATCTGTAGCTCTAAGTCAGTGGTCGTCAAACCGCGGTCGGATAAGCTTTCGAATATTTTGTTTTAATAGACTTAGCAATGTGTCCGTGGGATTAATTTTTATCCGAGATAACTGCTGCTATGTATGCTTCACTAATATTCGTCGGCCGGCCCAGATGTCGGTGGTGAGACGCCGTAGAGCTGGATCTGCGCGAACTTCAAGAAACCGACTGGCGAGAGACAGCGCAGGACAGGCGACGTTAGCGATCACTCGTGTCGAAGGCCAAGACCCACTTTGGGTCGCTGCGACAGTGGAGTAAGTATTATATACTTATTTCGATGTAAAAAATTATATATAGTACTCAGTCCACGTATGTGCGGCCTGCAGTGATACCTCACCTCACTCTCTTAATAGAGTTAATGTCGAAGCGCCAATAGCCTAACGGTTAAGGGTCGGATTTCCAATTACGTGGTCGAGAGTTTCAATCCCGCTATTCGACTATTGTATACCTTATTCTAGCACAGGCCTTGAGCTTATTGGAGTTGGAGAGTAGAGAATATTAGTAAGTTAACAAAAATCTTCTAACGTTTTTTACTAAAAAAAAATGGCTTGCAAGAATCAAGCATTAGACCGTAGCTGAATTTTAGCATGTTGGTGTACGACTATCTTTATAGTAAGCCAGTCAGACACCTTCAGTTGGAACGGTTATAATTCAATGTGTGTTGCGGGCATTAAATTAATGTCGCCATTGTTGAGTAACAATTTTCCCTTTTGTTAGACAAGTTTTTGTTGTTGTTAATTATTGTTCGATACATTTCAACTTTCTGCGATTCATTAACTTTGAATTGTGTGGGATATTACATAATTCGATACATTGTCTAGACTAGAAGATATAGTATGCTGCTGCTATGCTTGTAACCTTTATTATTATGAAATCAAATATATGAAATTACTCCCTGAAGCGACCCGAAGCCCGAAAGGAATCTTACACGAGATTAGTCAAAGGAACTAGTGCAAATTCTGCCACATACTAGAAAATTTGTTACCATAAAAAAAAAATCAACCGTTATTCATATATTCAATATCATTAAAATATAACACTACTAATTAGAATGAACACGGATAACGTGTATTCCTACGATATACTGGCCATTAAATTTCACGACGGATGTAAAAACGATTGTAAAAAAAAAACAAAATGTCTGCTCAAGGAAAGCGCGGGTAATTGACACGTCGCATGCGATCGGTTTCCCGCCAAGATATGTGAACGCGGCGGATGCCATCACGGACGGACGTACTGAAAGTCTGGTGCCCTATACGGGGCGAATTCAGACTACCAGCATTCATAATTTAGAATACATCCTGCTATATCACACATTTCTTTTACCACTCCAACTAAGGTCTAGTAATTTATTAAGAAAGATAATTCGATGTTAAATTGACATTACATTGCCAAATGTATTGCATATTTATAAGAGAATTTTTGTTACTTATCTAGCAAGAGTCAGCTATATTCAAACACGTAACGTAATGATCATTCAGTTCATATATACGAATTATGCAACCTCACTAACGATTCCTAGACAGTAATTTAAGGAAGTACCGTAGAAATGTAACCTATAGATCCCGAGCATAAAAATACTTCGAAATCAATTAGTCTGGAGGTTTTTTTGAAAGAGAAAATTCGTTCAGTGTCGACATTTTCGACATTGACGACTCTCGATTCAATATCAAACTTGTATGACACGATGTTACAAGTCTATGGTTATAGCATTATGACTGCATCGTAAGTCCCTGTCATAGACTAAATATATTGCATCTGTTGTGCATGTCCGCCATGGACGGTGCGGACGAAAACACTTTCGCCGAAACATAAAACGAGAGCGTTGTTACATGCGAACAGTTTTAAATAACCGTGCAGTCGTTAAAATAGAGATAATAACGTAATAAATAACTTTCTCCTTTCCTCGCGGACGTAGAACGTAGAACGAGAGTATATCAAAAGACGACTCAGCTGCACATTTCTAGTCATTATTATCTATACTTGTTCGACCTCTTTGGTAACAAAGAAGTTTATATTTTCATAAATCGAACTGGCCACTAACAATGTTGCACTTAAATTATTAGTCTCGAATTAGGCTCGAAGTTAGTCGATACTGACACCGATTTACACGCGAGTTTAGCGGTTTTATAAGTAGTATAAAGTTGCACTTTTAATTTTGTCATGCTTATATAAAATGTGTTTAGAAGCGCGTTTCTAAACACCATTGAAATTGTGTTCTGTGCAGTATTAGCTGTTAAAAATTCACATCCAATAAAGTATCACATGAAGAAAGTGTTTAAGGTTTACAGGTCACTTTGTGATTGAATTAATGTTCAACTAGCCAAATGATAAACGGTCTGAGTACACAATTTGCCCGTAAAATATACTTTTCTACATCTAACAATATGTATAATGTTCAATACGTACAAAACATACAAATAGATAGTATTTGTACGTTTTGAAATTATTTCATATACAATTATACTTGTTGTTCGTCTCGTAAATAACAATGGATTCCAGCGATTCATAACATTCGCTATTTCTACAATTTTGTTGTAGAATTATTGATTCATTGTCATTTTTAATTTAAACTACTTACAGATTAAATTATTAAAACTATCGAGAGACATGTCGGTACCGACTAGTTTCGAGCCCATCGGGGGTCCTTCATCTATTAGAAACTAGTTGGTACCTACACCGATCTACACGTGAATTAAACCGTTATAATCAGTATAATACGACTTACAGATTCTAATTTTGATGTTAGTTATGTTTTTTTTAAACAATAAAATAATAGTTTAAACAAATAAGCGATGTATACTCTGTTAAATTAATTGTATTTTGAAATGTGTTGACATGTTATAAATAAAGTTTTTTTTTATAACGTCGTAAGATATTTGTACAGCTGTGTTTATCTGTGCTGTTTATTGTCTGTTGCTTCTTAACTATCTGTGCAGAGGGAGATAGCATCATATGTTTCTACACGTCGTATTTATTCATTAAACATACGTCAGGAACCGTCAAAGAAAACAAATAATTTATTAGATTTCTTGATATTACAAATTTTGAATATGTGACATATCTAGTCTGGAGCATAATAGTGACGAGTTAATTTCCTCAGTGTTGCCATTAACAATACGCAAAGACAATTTAATAATTGACATTCGATTGCGCGTCAAACATAAAAAAAAACAAAAGTATTTATGACAAATATGAAAAGACATGACATAAATAAAGTTAATATTTGTGTTGACTCAAATATTATCCATTGATAATCATATTAAATTCTCTAACCTTACTTCTTTACTTCCCCGGTCTTTAGTCCGGCGTGGCTGAATTGTCTCGCAGCGCTGTGTATTAATTAAAAAAAAAATAAAGTAAACTGTTGAAAAAGTAAGAGAAGGCGAGTAATTAAGTTGGTTACTTAACTGGTGTCAAGGCGTTGCAACTTACTTCTCAAGAATAACAACAAGGCTACAGAAAACTACAGATAAGACGAACTGACATTTTTTTTACCAATTTAAAATATCTATTGTTCTTTTGTCGAAAAAAAAATTTATAAAAGAGTCACAAAAACAAATGACAATCGAAGTTTTCTCTTTTGTTTTTCATTTTCGAATCGAACCTTTTTAGTTCCGCCTCGTCACTTGTCAAATTGTTTTTGTTTATTTTTATTTTACTTACTGTTAAAAAGCAACAGTCAGTAATTTATTGCATTTGAGGTTATTTGTAGGTCATTCGAAATAATCGTGGAATTAAGAAAAAGATTAATTTTAAAGTATACAATGTTCGTTGAAATATGTAATAAATGCAAGCTCAATATAATAATTAGTACAAAAAATTATGAATACAGCGCGACCGCGTCTCGGGCCGACCTATTCGCGAAGGCCAACTACTTTTCATTTTTTACACATCGCAATGACTACGGTTGACGTAAAAATAGATCACAGAATGTCTGTCTCGTGTTTCTCTCTGTGTTTATAATAGTTATTACCCGCACCTTCGGATACATTAATTTATATATACTATCTTGTACATATTATGTATGGATATATATATGACGCGACGTGGGTAGGCCTCCCGCAAGATGGACTGATGATCTGGTTAAGTTTTTATGGATCAACTTTTTTTATAGCTACAGGATTCCATGGCCTACATGTAATTATTGGTACATTATTTTTATTTA
>JAODUI010000014.1:5026708-5048912 GCA_027563995.1 Papilio gigon | reverse complement strand
ATAACACGTACATGACTGTTCATTTTGGTTTTTATTTTAATTGACAAAGTGAAAACATAACTAATGCTCTTTGATTATCAGTATGCTTTTCTTCGCAGCGCTCTCCCGAGCCGGTACACAGTTTATACGCGACGCTACCCGCGCTGATATCCTTCGCGCGCGTTACTCACGCCAGTAAAAGCAACAAACTGTACAACAACAATAACAACAGTATGAAGCATACCACAATATAACGTGCAACAGGAATGTCATTAAGTTTGTATATTTACACGGACAGTGTCAATATTGCGCTTACGGCGACGTTTTGAATCCATCTTTAAAGATTATTAAATTTATAACGTACGTATCAAAGAATCTAACTTTGTCAATTGAAAACCAAAATTAAAACCGGCTAAAAACTCTAGTACAAGTACTATGTGGGTGCCTTCAAGAGTAGGGTGAACAGGCACTTATTAAACTAGCACGTTTGTCCTGTCGACCACATCACTTGGCATCCAGTGGGATTGTGGTCAAGCGTTAATTTAGTCATCATATACACTGACTATATCCCTATAACACTCATAGTAAAGTAGAGAAGACAGAAGAATGTATGGATTGTGTGAATGAGGATATGTTTCAGGGAGTGAGTTCAGATATGACGGCTGATAGAGATGTCTGGAGTACGTGACGTCACACAGGGTAAAAGTCATGTTGACGATGATGATGACACTCGAATCGAACGACGTCTGTCATCATAATTTGTCTAATGTTTTTTTTTTCGAGTTGGGGACAAACGAGCGGTGGGATAACAAAAGTGTTCATCGACGCCCATGGACACTTGCAATACTAGAGGAACCACAGATGCGTTGCACCTTTGAGAGAGAGGTACGCTCGCTTCTCGATGGCCCCTAAGTCGTAGCGTTCATATTCCGCACATACGAAAACCATCACCCTTGATAATCGACTAACAGTACAGCATCTTTCAAAAGACGAAACGATGAACCGTATTCTTTCTCACTCACTCTAAGTATATCTCTCTCTTTCTAACTAAGAATTTATTTTTATATATGTATTGTATTAGAGAAGTAATTTCAAAATAAATCAATTGATTTCTAGAAAATGTATTTGTGTTATTAACTAATGGATTTAGCTGTATTTCGTTATATATACCTCCTCCTATTTAACATCGTTAGAATGTTAAGGGGGAGGTGAGCGAGCTTTCAGAGAATGCTCGAGTTGCGAGCTCATAATACTCATCACACGCCCGAGTATGACTTAATTAGAGGCCTTGTATTTTAATTATATTTGATAAAAAAAAAACATTCTCAAAGTATTTACCTATTAAAATACATTTAAACCAAATAAATATTCGTTCGGTGAAAACGATTTGATTTTGTAATTTGTAATTAAATGATAAACAACAATAATGGTTCCCTCTGAACAATAGATCAATTTTATATTGTCTATGCCATCTTTAGTTCTGTTAATTTGATGAAAAAGAAAACATAGTACTTATTAAATATAAAGAATCTATAATAATTCAGGAAGTCGGAACTAATCATCTTCATCATCATCAGCATCTGTCTTCCCACTTTTGGACACAGGCTTTTCCCAATGCCTTCCACAGCAGTCCTCCGCCTTCCGTACTCAACGACTTCCCACCGTCCGCATTAGTCGTCTGCCCACCTGGATGGAGGATGGAATAAAGCAAAAAAGAGTACAACCCGCGAGTCTGTAGAGACACAAATAAATAATAATTAAAACTAATAATCTAATTGTTACAAATAAAATAACAAGAAATAATGTAATTAATGATGCAATATGTTGTAATATTATAAATACAATATATATGGGGATGTTGAATAGACGTTTGTTGCCACGTACCGACGCGTTCGCGGTCTTAAACTATAACAGCTACAATGGCTTGAACGCAGTTATAGTTTTTAAATATGTTTGTGAGAAAAATGTTGGTCAGTGATCAGAGCAGGGTGACAAATAATTGCCTTTTACTATTATCCCGGTGTTTGTGCTCCTCATTCGTTAATTTGTGTGAAGGAGTGGAATTTGGGGTACACAGACGGTAATTTTTTTTTGTGGTACACCGCGAGCAGTTGCGATTGTTACTTCGAAACGTTTAAAATGATCTGGATAAAATTTAGTCCAGAGATTATCTGGAATGATAAAGGTTTACAAAGTTTTTTTTTTAATTCTGCTCCGTCGAAGTCCCGGGCAAATGTTAGTCTATACATAAATTGTCCGAGTA
The DNA here is from genome assembly GCA_027563995.1 of Papilio gigon. Classification (NCBI taxonomy): domain Eukaryota; kingdom Metazoa; phylum Arthropoda; class Insecta; order Lepidoptera; family Papilionidae; genus Papilio; species Papilio gigon. The sequence continues at coordinate 5,046,670 of JAODUI010000014.1, read as the reverse complement.
CAACATAAATTGACTGCGTAATATCTGTGGAGGGATGACGAAAAATGATAGTGTAATAATACATTTACAACGTTTGTATTGTTATTGAGAAATAACGCGAAGGTACTGAGCTGTTTTGCACAACCCTAGACATAACTCTGTAAAATCCATGTGTTGCTAATGTTACCATGTGAGACGTAGAAACAGGACACTGTACTGGCGGTTTTGATTTTATTAGCGGCTCAAGGTCATGCTTATTGCGCAGTGTTCTCTTGTTGTATTCGCTATAACAAACATTGTTTACTGTAAAAAAAAAACTGTAAGACGATAAACAAAAGTCATGGGATCACGAGGACTGGAATTAAAAAAATAACTTTGTGCTCTGAACAGTGACTCTTAAGATGTTCTGAGACAAGATATTTGTAGTAGGGTTAATGTATGTCATAGTAGCAGAGAGGACAGGGGCAGACGAAACATTTTTTTTTGCAAAATATTCACTAATATTTCTTGTACCAACTATGCTCTAGGCTTGTGCCAGAATATGGTTTACGACAGTAGTCGAATAGCGGGATTCGAACGCACACTGTGATCGAAAATCTGTAACCTTAATCATTAAGCTATTGGCTCTTCAAATTTCTTTCATTTATACTGTAAACTTGCAGACAGGACAGTCCCAAAAATTGCAAGTAATGTGGTCATAGTGTGTATGACGTAATAGGGTTGTGCAAATAAATTTGGAGTAATTTTGCTGACTGAATTTCTTGCTCCGCAATAACGCCGAAACGCAGATATTGCACTGATGTAACGAAATCATATTTTTTACCATATTACACATATGTTATGAATAAGTTGCCAGCGTTAAAAGTTTCCCGTCCTAGTATGACGTGGTCTTTAAGATTTGAATGTACAGTGACTAGGTATTTACTAAACTAGTAAACTAACTAAACTAAATAAAATGTAGTATTAATTAACTAACCATCTTTCGATATTTTTATTTCAGTATAACAATGTAAATGAACAAAATTATATCGCGATGTGTTTAATAACATACGTCTGATAGCGCCATCTAGTGAGCATTGATGTAAATCCAGATTTGACATTTTATTAAATTCGATTTGAGCAATCAATGAACATTAAATGGTCGTAATGGTCGTCGGTCGCTGGCTTGTTTTAAAAAAAAAACAATATATTCATGAGTATTTTGATAAAATACAATTATTAATGCATGTGTTATTAAAAGTTAATAATGTCGCGTATGTTATTTACTTTTTGTATTAATAAATATATATTTTTCTGTGTTACCATTAAAAGTACCAGATTAAAATTCTCAGTTCCTATTCATGCGACTATTATGACATTGAAATATGAACTTTAAAAATTGCTTCTTTATTAAAAAAAATAACCTTTGTAAGAGCACAATACTCCCCACCCCTAGCGGAGGGTGGTTCGTTAATCAGGGAGCCTCCCTGGCGGAGGTTCGGATGCTGCAGTGGCTCAAGGTCGGGCTCGCGACCTTGACCTTCACCGCGCCAAAGGTCATCAGTTAGCGTCCACTCTGCAATATTGTGCGGGTATTTTTAGGCAGTTTTTTTCAACGTCTATTTCTGTAACGTCTACTGTTTTTGGTTGATGATTATAAAATATACTAATGTCGAAAATAGCTCAGTAAATAAGATTATAGTTATGATATTCGAAGCGACAATAGCCTAATGGTTACAGGTACGGACTACCGATCTAGCGGTCGCGGGTTCGAATCCCACCATTCAACTATTGTGCATCATTCCTTACACAAGCTTTTTCAAGCTTACCAGGAATGGTTACAAGAAATATGAGTAAATTAACTAAAATCTACTAGTATTAAAAAAACAAATATTGGTATAAAATAAAAGCTAACACCTTAATCATGTTTTTTATATAAATTATTAACCACAGTTTCCTTTCACCGCAAACCGCTTCGCTATACATGTATGGAAATTGGTGGGGTCCGTGGGAGTGGGGCGACGTCACCGTGTGCGAGAATGGTCTCACATTAAACTACTTTGGTTATCGAATACGTTTAAAAACTTATTATTATTTTAAATAAGTATTTAAAAAAAAACAACAACAAACCAGAGTCAATAATCTGAGGGATAGAATGACAGTTTTCAAAATTGGTCAATTCCGTTTACTCCGAAGTCACAACCGTCTGACTATATGTGGTTACTTAAGTTAATACAAAAGTATGGATGTTGGAAGGTATCGCCAGGTACATAAATCTGGATGAAATTTGTTATACATGTAGAACACTCGTTTGCCCCCATTCTCGTATATAAAAAAAAAGAACACAGTTTGAAGGAACACGTAAATTACTAATTATTGTATTTATTTGTGTAGTAATCATTTTTCAAAATAAATACTAAAATCAGTTGAAGTATGACCTCGATTGACCTATAGCGCCCATTACGCTAACGAGAACAGGCGGAGGTCAAATAAATTTCGTCCCGGCGATTGTTTAGGTCTGTGCAAAAAGGGTCATGGGTCATCAATGACACCCTCTGAACCAATATGGTTGTTAATTCAGTGTGGGTTTATTCTCCAGTTATAATCCAGCGGTTTACGATCGCTGGACTGGAATAATGTAATTTGAGTTATATCTTGTAAGTTATGAATGTATCATCTCTGTCTACCTCTCTAGGATGTTTTAATTATAATATACGTAGAGTACATCGTCGACCCGTGTCCGCGGGAACAGGTTCCCGCCGCTGCGAGGGTACCGTTGTCTGTAGGAATGTGCCGTGTACACTTTATGCACTTTCACTGTCCCCTACAGGTCACGTGTACATACTTGTGTTGTACAGTACATAGCGAAGAACATCGAACTTCAATTTATATGAATACCAGTCTTCGGCCGCGACTTTGCCTCGCATGGAATTTTAAAAAAATATCCAGTGCTCTCCAGAAAGCGTACTTCATCCGTATTGTAGTTACCCGCTATAATCCACTGTTTGTATTTAGACGATTCATTGACATTTTAAACTGTATTTTACTATAGTTTATATAAATAATAATACAAGCGTGACCTTGTCAGTATCTGTCAAATGCCCCGCCAAAAGTAACTTCTGGTAACTTCCTTTAATCATAGACTAATAGCACAGACTAAATAACTTTAAAGAATATAGAATATAGAATGTACCAGTGTTGGCAAATGTTAAACATTACTAACAAACGTCGATCGAAACGAGCATTCGCATTTATATGACATCCAAAGTCGTGTACCGACCTCTAGCGGCCATCAGAGCAAATTAATATGGTCAATATTAATCATTTACATTACGATTATTGTTCTTTGTGATTATTTAAGACTTACTGCTCCAGAAAATAAAGTTTATTTTCGTATCGTCTCAGGATAAATCGATAGTAAGATATTAATATGTTAAGAGGTATGTAGGACAGACGGATTGGCGTCGCACCAACACTTGACTACTTATTACAGTTAACACGTTGAATGCCGGCGACTGTGTTCTCTATTGTATGTAAAAATTACGGCATTCGGCGTGTTAACATTCCAAATTCACGCTGTATCCTTAAATAATATTGTTTCAGACAAAATTAATACTTAAATATCGTTTTACACGTACTTCAAATTATTTCGGGCTCAATAACGGAACAATCTCAGTGCTATTAAACCTATTTACTGTGTAAAAAATTTGCATATTTATTTATAAACCAGTTATTTAATGACTGATTCCTAATCACAAGTGGCCAGTATGTCCGGACAGTTATCACTGGCGGCAGACGACCTTGTCATGTCCTTCATTACACAAACTAAACGTTTATTGTAATCAATATTTATAGTGATTAGAAAGTTTTACGTGTACAAAATCGTCAAAAAGAATACTATGTTGTAAAAACATCTGGCCACGAGACGCTGTTATATGAGAACTAACTTAATTAGAAAAAGAACATGACACACCACGTGATTTGACAAGATTTATAACACAATCTTGTGCTATTTGCGATACAAGATGGCGCTGTACGCGTACACTAGGCAAATAAATTAGTTGAGCCCTAAAGTTTGAAGCGAAACGAACGCCTTGGTATTCGCTGTGACGTGAATATGTACCAATTCGGAAACTACCATGTCTTCTCATCACACTGACATTAGTGACGTAAATTATCCAGGTTAGGAAAACTAGCAACAAGGTAATTAACGTACATTGCACTCAATATTTTTGTCTAAAGGTAAATGTTGAGGTTTATAAAACCCGTTTGTCCATATTCTTAAAAGTTTTTTTTTTATTAAAAAAAAAACATATACTTAATGACAGTTTATACAGAGGATATAAGGTAAAAAATATTAGTAAGAAGTGACCCTAACAAGCTTGTAATAGATTATTGAAAGTTGCGGTCTGTATAGTGGCGGGTAACTGGTTTGCAATCATCTCAGAGTGGGCTAAGTGGCCCGGTTCCCACGCAGCCCTTGCTCTTGGTTTTATTCCAAAAGGGTCAATAACTTTACAAGGACGTAGTACAACCATCTTGTCATATCACTTGCTCTAATTAAACTATCTGATTTTTTGTTTCTATATTGAAATCTCACTGAATGTTGGCGATTAGCGCTTTATGGCCTATTTCTATCTATAGCGTTAGGTCTAGGTAGCCTGAACATTGGATAAACAGTAAACAGTTACAACGCAAATTTCATTCCAGGTTGTTTTTCGGAAATGCTCAAAAATCACGATTTATTATGTTATTAACACATTGTAAGTAAGTCGCCTTGTAAGTCACGGGCGACTGACACAGGAATACTCTAATGACCCTTTCTCAGTCACATAAAACTGACACATAAAATAACTCATAATTTCTAACAATACTGAATCAAAGTAAATTAAACAATCGTAATGTGTCTATATAAAAAAATAAATATGACTTAAAAACAAAGGTTTTTTTTACATTTTATTAAAGAAAAAACTTGTTGGCGAATGTGTTAAATGTTATTTTTAGTATAAAGTAACAATTTTCTTATGATTTTTTACACAACTTGAAGAATCCGCACCAAAATAGACGATGTAAAAGTAACCGTTTATAGCGATAATGGCGGCAAATAGCGGCTAGCGGTAACGCCACAGATAAGTAAAGTTGTGCCGAGGTCAACACAGTTTGTGCACTCTTTATTTTTGTTTCGTATTCAGGTCAAAGAAAGCATTCGACTGTATCAATTTTATGTTCAGTGCAGCTGACGTTGATTTGTTTGTATTTAATGTGGGTTTTCACTGTGAATAATATAACATTGTTCTTTTGTGTCTTTGAAACAACTGGCGACATCTGTATTTAACAAAATAAATGTTAACAAAGAACAAATAGCAAAAATGGCATGATCATATTAAAATAGGTAATAATTATTTCAAATTTGTTGGTAGTTGCTTGACGAGCTATGTTAGTTGGACCTTAAATTATCGTAATAAGGAAGGAAACAATAAATAGATATTATTAAAAGGAAATGTCAGATATATTGATCTCTCCCAATTACTGTAAACATATTTGAAATGCACGAATGCTCGCGATAAATTTAGAATTTTTAATCATCATAAAATATCCAAATTTATATACTTATCTAGTATGTTTTGAGATCTTTTTCGCATCCCTTAAGTTGAATTGTCTTTTTTCGTATAGAATATAATGATAAAAAAATGTTTTGCAGTCAACGTAGTCGTGTAAAGTTTATTGTTTGTATAAATCTGTGTGCAACGCCATCTAGTGTTAAGCTGTGCAGCAAAACTGCGTAACTCAAAGAAGGAAAACGATGTGAACATGTGATGTCTTAAGCTCAATACAGATGGCGTTATTTTAAACTATATACGTTCTTGCAGCTATTTGTATTTGCAGTACAACTCAGCAAGTTTTTATTTATTTAATGATAATCTAACTATAGTTCTTTATATTTATGTAAATACAGAAATAATATGAAATTCACAATGTCATTAAAATATAAAGAAAATCGTGGTCTTATTTTGTTTGAATTATTTAACCGTTAAATCAATTTGTTGCCTATTCCATGTCAAAAATAATAACACTATTTATTATTCAAATGAAATTAAAAAACGATTACACGCAAACCGCCCCGTGAAATATAGATTTTCTCATGGAATAAGAACGTTTTATAAATGAAACCATTAATAATGCGCGTGCCCACCCACGGGGCGGCGCTGCACTAGCTACGTACCTAATACACACCACATCCTTATAACTTCATGATTACTTTAGCCATGCTTTGATCCGAAACATAGGACACTAGACATGTTTAAGGGCAATTTATTAATATTTAAAATGTCTCATTACGAAATTGATCGCGGCATTGTTTGAACATGATTGCAATTCGTCAGTTGTTTTGTGAGATTTTTATGAACACTGGCTAAAAAAAACTAGTAAAAAATTAAGAGTAAAATTTGTCATTGTTTAAAAAAAACTTCAACACAAATTAATACTTAATTTTTAAATAGTTTATATTGTCCTATGAATGTTTTTAGTGTGTTGTTGGTAATTCCCACCGTCCCATGCCGGTGGGACCATAAATTATATCAGCACGTGGCCGAGGCGGACGCTGGCTATATATAAATATTTGTTATGGCAACACGCGCCACGGGCCCCACTGGCTGATACACATTGAAACGTTACGTTTGTTATTTTAATACGGGTTAAGGTTATAAGCATCCCGCTGACGTCATTAGTACATTTAAAATACAGATCAGAGATTACAGCAATCTAAATTAGAAATCTCTGCTTACACCCGTTTGCTTAGAACATATCAATTATCAAACAATAAGTGCTTGATTGTATTAAGAAGTACCAAATAATAAATATAGATGGCGTTGATTTAAGTTGTTATCCATATTAATTTGTTAATTACAAAAATACTTTGTCATTAATTTGTAATTAATTACTGTTAAATAATTTTATAAGTACAGATATAAGAACTTACCAATTATTTATTTTATAATTTTTTAATGTATCTTAGCAGAGACAATTTGATTCATATTTAATACGTCTGTAAATTGTGCAAAGATGGTTTAAATGCATAACAAATTAGTCATAACATCAACTATAAATTATTCATTGCCTAATTAAAATGGCGTCCTCACTGTATGTTGACAATTTTTCATTCATCATCTATTTTTTGTTAGTTTTAGTAGTATTTCTAATAAATAATTAAATAATTGTGAAACTGCATTTTCTTCATCGTTTCAATCAACTTTCTCGCCTTAATCGACTCCCAAGATGTCTGCCATGTCGGACATAACGCGTAAGCCGTTTGGAAACTATCTTAAATAAATGATGTTTGTATGAATGTTACAATTGCAGTGTTGCTATTTTATAAAAGGTTGTATATTAATTAATTCGTTTACTATTGTGTGAACGTTCATGAATTGACGTAGCAAATTATTTTGTATGTAATTTATATCTTGTAGGTATATTTCTCTCAGGTGTTCGTTTTCAAACCGTACATATTGCTACGTACATAAGTTGTGTATTAATTATGCATTCACGCGCCCTCTTGTGGCAAATAGAACATGACGTTTGTGGAGCGGCCATGTTTATGCATCGAAACGATATCCTACTTACGACTGTGTTTATTTCTTTTATGTTAATTTTGAATGAGGGACGGTTGTTGCCAGTTCCGATGAGCTATGACTGTTGAATAGAATAAATAAGAAGACTTCGACATGTTTTTGAAACAATTTTTATTTAATTTACGTAATACAATCTATGCTTTATGGTTATTACATAAATCGGAACCTTTTTTTTAACTTTGTTGTATATAATCTCAGTAACCAAGGGACATATTTCAATATTTCGTTTTATAAAAAATAAGCCTTACACTTACGTCATCTTAAGTGACTTATTATCACGTTTCTAAACTTACATTAAGATAATCCGATATTAGGTTATAAATGTATTTATAAACGAAATAGTATCCGATTAGTTAATTCTCCCGCTGCCTTCGGTTGGCGGGAACGGCGGCCATTGTACCGGATGCCGCGCATTTGTGACGTCACGTGTCTGTTGTCAAGCCGTTTTTTGTCTTTGTTTAAAATTGGATTTAATCCGCGACATTGTTTAATGTATTTGCTGACATGTTTTATTCAGTTGGTAATTATTTAAAGTGTGATCACATCATAATTATAAAGTTAAAATACTTTTATTTCTTTTAATGACTCATTTTAAATGAATACGCTTATTGCTGACTTGAATCTTATTTCTAACTAATGTAAGTGCGAAAGTTTATATATATGGATGTAATTACGTATCTTCAGAACAGCTAAACGCAACTCTCTGAAATTTGGCTTTTAAATTGTTTTTTTTTATATCCTCGCTGGCGAAGTTGCGGGCTACAGCTAGCAAGCTATAATTTAAGAAGCACTAAATTAAGCAGTGCGAGGAATGAGGGCTCGCGTTATCAACTGGTTTTGAATGCGGGCGCGCGGTCACCCGGCGTCACCTTTTAATTACTGAATACAGGGTAACTGATGATTCAACTCTTGCGCTGTTTATTTCATTTATAAAACGTATACAGCCCTATTCAACCCGCATATTAAAAGGGTTATTGGTGGTAAATAAGGTTGATGTTCCAATTAAAAAAAAATCGTATCAAGAAACAAAGATGAATGAATTTGTAATGTTTAATACGGTCATCATCAGCCTTCGTCTGCCCACTGCTGGATGTTAGCATTACAGAATGTATCCCATAGTATGCGATGCCTTTCTCAACCAACGACTTCGTTTGCCCTAGTTCGCTTAATATTGTTAATGCAAATTTTGTTTATATTTGATAAGACAGTTTATCGTGTAACCTTCGCGACCTCGCTAAATATTTTAAGTTATCTAAACGACTATTTTATCGAACTGGCGCAGTGCAACTTTTATATTAGATGCCTATTACTTTAAAATTTATCAAAAGCGCCATCTATAAATATAAAAATAAAATAAACTAGGAATTTGTGACAATTTCCAAAATATAAAATGCCAATTTAATTATTATGTCATCGCCCCCATTTCTGGTTGTAGCGAAAATGCAGGGGTATTGCAGAAAAGATGGATACGGTTGCCTTTTGATACTGATTATAACAAACAGATGCTTAGGATACGTGAGAATCTTGGATCCTGACGAGTATAGTGATGAGACCTGTCTTGCTGGTCACGTTGTGTTATTATAATTACAGTCTAGTATAAAGTACAGTCTAGTTTAACCAATAATTTATCGTAACAGTGCAAACGTTAGATTACAAATGTAATAAGAATTAATAATTTATGAAAAGTCCAATTTTAAAGTTAAAACTCATAACCGTAAGCGCCAATAGCTTTATGGTTAAGCATACGGATTTCCGATCAAGTGGTCGAGAGTTCGAATCCTGCCATTTGACTATTATCGTCGACCACATCCTTGTTCAAGTTCAGAGTATATTTGGAGTGGTAAGAGAAATATTAGTGAATAAACAAAAATCTGCTAATGTTTTATAAAAAAAAAAACTTACTGTAAGTTTTTGTAGACATTGAACAACGTGACAAGTTGTTGCCGGCTATGAGTCCGTTTAACTGCGCGGCAGCTGCGCCCTCTGCCGGCAATTCATTCAATTTAAACTTGGCTCCCGCTAATTACGCTAAACGAAGCTCAATTCCCAACAGTCCGCCATTGCAACCAATCATGAGAAAAAAGCTATAAAACATAAGTGAAATATGTAATATTTTTGTTTATAGACTTACACTATTAATTTATTTTACTGCCTCAGTTTCCTTCAGAACTTCGACTAAGTACATTCAAAGGAAACCAACATTTTTAGGAATAACTCTTTAAAGTTTACACAATGTAAAGATGTGACTATTTAGTATTATTATTTATACAATCTGTAACCTTTAATGTTTTATTTCTCGTACGTCACTCGCTGAAACATTGTTCATTGACAGCTAACCTCAAAAATATAATACAAGCGCGCGAAATTTCCATAGCAACACTAACTCTTTACAGATGTTTGAATGAATGAGAATTTCGCCATTGAATCGATGCCTTGTGCTTTGAAGACGTTCATTGTACGTCGTTTAGATGTTCCCAATCACGGCCCGGTAGGTAAAGATTCAAGCGGGCCCTTAAATCGATGTTAATAGATGTAAACTCGTTAACAAACACACTTTCTTTTCATAAAACAATGCTCCCTTCCTATCTTTATGTTGGCCTATTTCATAATGTTTATTTTTCTATAGAGTACAATAGTAATTCATAATAACAGGGAAATGAACTTGCTCGAGAAATCGTAGTGAATGATTTTGTAATTTGGTAACACGTGGTATAATTATGGCGGCGACATTTTGAATCGAATCCTTTGTTTACATTCTATTTTATTTTTAATTTGCTTGCCATTTTGGTTATACTTTTTTGCGGCCAGTGTTCATTATTTTTTTTTTATTTCATTGATAGTTATTGATTAACACCTTTTTTGTATTAAAAGCCTATAATTATTTTAACCGTTATAAAAGCTTTCGTTGTACGCAACTTTCTCTTCGTAATGGATGTCCACGTGTTAATAGGTCGCGTTCTTGGATCATTGTGTTAAACATTGGTTCTCTTTTAAATATATTTTTTTTAAATACTGTTATAATCAGAAGCATTTAGGCTACTGTTCTGTGAGTGGTGTTCACGATGGACTGTCCAGGTCAGAACATCCTAAGTTCCTTTGCCCTAAAACCAGCAATAAGGTAAGAATGGATGCGGCTTGTGAAATCTCTAGTTTACGACCACGACCACTTTGGAAAGAGTGTAGCGTCGAAGTATTCTAATGTGACATAAATATAACGGCAATGCCGTCATCTGAAGATTATTATGTTTCGGAATTTCTATTATGTCGCAGAACATTGCCGCAACGAACACATTGCTGTCATTTCTAACATTGTTCCGACGTCGGACGTGCGCCGTTTCGAAAGGAAGCCGATTCAAGTAAAATATTTAATGTTTTCCTTTAACTAAATCTCGATTCTATTATAAGGCAATAGGGATGTTGTATTGTTTTTAAGAATTGAAACAATTGTAGTTGGGGAATTTGTTTCGGCGTTGCGAACCGGGCGGTCGGAACACGTGCGCGCTTGTACGACGCAGGCAGGTCGGCAGTCCGTCCGATCTGCTTCATTTGTCTAATGCACATTGCATTTGCTTTTAGTTTTTAGTGCGGTTACGCCACGCTCCCGCGCCCGCGCCCGCCCGCGCTCCGCCATCGCCACAGAAATAACGTCGAATATCGGTCACAGACTCCGGCGAGAATGAACGCATCCAATTAATTGCCGGGCATCGGGCACAGCACTAGCGCGGTGCACGCGCCGCGCGCGGACGTTTCCGTACACACGCTTTTTTAAATCGACGAGAAAAAGCGCGCGAACAAACGTCAACGTCAGTGACGGATTTATGTTTTATTTTTTAAATCAAGTAGTGCTACGTGTTCCATATTCCTGCCAGCAGTTATCGTTGATTAAACAAATCACGCTTCTTTGAGAGGACATTTTTGTAAACAGGGATTATTAAAAGTAATACTTACGATAAGCAATCGAGCTGAGTGCAAATGTCGCGGCTATCGGCCGGTCCATTAGATGGTGGCGGCCGAGGTTGTTTGCAAACGATAGTAGCAGTGTCGAGCTGACAATGGTCGCGGTGAGCGGCAATTCTTCTCGGAAATCTATGCGTTGATTCATACACCGGTTATCGGATTTGCGGTGGCAGCTGACGGCGGCGGCGGCATGGCGTGCGAGGTCGCAAGTTGGGTGCCGAGCGCCGTGGCGGCCACACTGCGCACCGACCGCTCCGCCACACCCGTCATCGAGTGGTTGGCCCTCATCCGCGCCTCCATTGAGGAGTACGACCCCCTGGTTGCCGTCAGCCCGCCCTCGGACCCAGCCCCCGAGCCGGAGGACGCCTTCGATGCCATCCTCTCGCAGCTCGGCACCGAGATTTACAAGCTGGACGAGTATCACAGGAACCTGGTGCCGGCGGAGGAGGAGGTCTCCCTCAGCATACTCAACATATTCGACGAGTGCCTGCAGGCGATGGAGCCGAAGCGGGACATCGAGACTCTACCCGAGGATTGTGCGGTGAAGGGTGCTGACAGTGACTGTGAATCGAGTCTGTCGGATGTGTCATTTGTGACCAGTACTCCAGCCAAATGTGACGAAATAATGGAAAGTGATGTGAAACGCAGTGCGCCGGTACCGATGCCGAGGAGATTGGTCGCGGGGGAGTCCACAGCGCTGGACTCGGACAGCGACTCGGAAAGTACGTGCTGGAGCTACAAGGAGTGCAACACGGGCGCGGAAGCGGCGCGCACGTACGCCGCCGTGTGGGCGCACTCCTCCGGTTTCCACAACTCGGACGAGATCCTGCGGCGCGTGCTGTCGCAGCATCACGCCACCATCTCGAAGATCGCGTTCGACGAGGCGGGCGAGTTCACACCGCCCTCTTACTCAATATACTCGCTGCAAGAGGTGGGTGATGTGCACGACGTGTGCGACGTGCGCGAGGACGTCGGCGACGGTGACAGGTGCGCCGACGACGTCGGCGGCGTCGACTTTGAGTCGCGCTCAGTCGGCGGTATGACGCCCGACCGGCCGGACGACGGCTACGAGCCGGTGCGCGGCGCGCTCACCACCGACGAGAACATCTATGAAGAGATCGAGTACGGGTACAGCTACACGGACGAGGGATGCTCGTGCGGCGGCAGCGTGGAGGTCGAGAGCTGCTCAGCGAGTGCCAGCTCGGAGGGCGTGGGACGAGAAAGCCCTTTGTACGCCAACCTGCGGGATCACGATGCCTATGCTGTTCCTCCTGACGTCATCTACTGGAAGAACCTTCTCACGGACCCCTTCTACAACGAGGATGAGGAGGACGAGGTCAGTCGATTGTCGCTGTTCATTTGTTTACAATTTACTTTACTATCAAAGTTAAGTTTATTTATAAAACGCTCCACGTAAACGTAGAGTTCCTTTCCTCATTACAATATTATGTTAGTTTGAAAAACAGACTTTTTAAATGCTATTCAAACATTATCACGGCGATTAACTATTAAAGATACTAATAAATTCTCGGTAGAGACCATTAGGTGAAACCAAAATGTGTTCATTTAAATACTAGACAGATTTAAAACGACCAAAACATACAAATAAACAAATCTACATCGTAATGCTATTAGGCATATAAACATTAGGCGTAATTAATTAATGACATTCTTCATTAATACATAAACTGTGCGAAAATCTATCGCATAGTGTAGATAATAAAATAATTTTTACGTCACTTTGATTTCTACGTCTCCTTTTAAATGGTGGCAATTCGTTTTTATAGTTGGACATTGTATTGAATGGCATATTAATTAAGCAGAGCCATTTAGGAGTTGCGAATGGGCTCCTTAAGGGGGCGCTGACGGTCGATGATGTCAAATTGCGCAGGATTTCCTGTTAAGTAGACGATGTCAACGCGACGTGTCGCTAACAATGTGCCTGTAGTCCGGCTATCTTATCTGGCCCGGTGTACATAAGTCAAATTATAATAAAAAACAAATGCCATCAAGTATTTTGTCGGTCACTAGCTGTCTAGTCTTGTATGTTTAGCTTAAGAGAGCGTATGCCTTCCTTAAAGGCCGGCAACGCATCTGCGATTCCTCTGGTGTTGCTGATGTCCATGGGCGTCGGATCAATAATTTTAGACGATCCGAAGCTCGTTTGCTCGCTTTTACTATAAAAAAAAAATCTATGCCTATGTAGGTTTTATATGATTTTTGACAGTAATGAAAGCGTTAGGACTACCTTATCGAGCCGGTGAGTTTGTCGTATGTTTCGTTTAGAGCTCGCATGCAAACATTTATGTTTTGATGAAAATTTTAGTACGTTTATCCGAACTGTTTTTGAATATTACTTATCAGAAATGTTAGATTATATTTTCATGTAAGTCAAACAAACAAAACTAGAATACAAATGATTTTGGTATATTAAAATATTTCATTAAAAGTGAATTGTTAACCAATTCCAAATATTTAATTTCATTTAATAGTTAAAGATCGACAACGATTTACATTCAAAAGAATTCCTTTGCGCGCATAACCTACAATTCACTGCACACGTCATACAAACTCAAACAAACCACGAAGTTGAATGGAGTTGAATTCTTATCAATTGACGACATCACTTTACATTCTTAACAGCTGTAAAAATATAACTGAACCCAGAGATCAACGTAGTTTAAACCGACGTTTATAACGATGTGTTTACATCGAGAGTTGTAACTAACCGCCAATTGAGATGTTAATAGAATTTTAACAAGTCAATAAACTACGAAAGATTTACTAAGATTAATGTGGTAATTAATAGTTTATGAACTAGAGATTTGATCAGAATAACTTACGTAGATATGTGAATTTGTAACTGCCATCCTCTAGGTCGGTTCCTCATATCTGAGGATCGTGGTCATCATTCGGGGTTGCATCTGAATCGGATAATTTGCCTCAACCGGTTCCTGTCCTGCGCGTCTCTCACGATGCTCTAAAATTTTGTAGACATCTTTCATTTGGTCAGTCCATCTCCTTGGTGAGCGGCCGCGCGATCGCTTTCCTTCTGTTTCTGACAATAATTAGTCTATCCAAGCTTTCGTCCCCTCTGCGTATTGCATGGCCCAAATATGACATACATTGACAATGCGTTGTTGACATATAACGGAGATGCGCGTTTTTATACGTATTGTTAACTGCCATACTCAGTCATTTAAAGGTTATTTATACAGGCTAGGTCACCCTTGTTAAAGACTAAACGATTCTGACACTAATTTTTATGTTATTAACAATCTTACATTTAATATTAATTCAAAATTATAAAGTTATTTTTTCAAACGTGACACTACGCGGTTATACTCACTGACAAAGCAAAAAGAACAATAACTTTTAAATTTGGTTGCGCCAACTATTATGCAACCAAATACGAATGTTATAAGCGTAAATGTCATTTGATATTGTAGAATCGAAATCTTTACTTTGTTGCATAACGGACGTTCGTTTTTTAAATAATGCTGGATTGCTTACAGCCAAGGAATGAGGTCACAGATTAAAATAGTTCCTTGTTTATTTCATAGTTAATTAATCATTTGTTAATCTCACTTTATAATAATTCAAATACTTACACTGCTATACTTAGAATTGTTAATATTTACATAAGACCTTTAGTGGTAATTGCTCATAATAAATGCACACTGAGGTACTTTCTTAGACCAGCTAACTTATTAAAGTGTTCGTTAAGAACATATCGCCAAGTGGGGTTACAAAAAAAATCTACCTGCTTGGTCTATTCAAATTTGCTTGAAATTGCTGTAAAAAAGTAGGGAAAGTTCATAAAAATTGTACATTGTATTTAAATTGTTGAAAGCAAGACATACCACATTTGGTGAGAATTTTCTATTGGTGTTTATTGTTTGAAATCCACCAGCTGTCATAAGACGATTTAGTTTACTTAGAAATATATGGCATTATATGAAACCAGCTTATGACGTCATAGTGCCGTGTTCTTTTTTCAAAAAAGTTTAGCCATCCTCCTTTCGTTGGGGTATAATCTCTCAGTGTTGTCATAATGCAAAATAACATCCTAAATCGATTACATGTCAAACGTGAATAAATCTCTATGCAAAGGTTATAGTCGCCATTATTTCAAGGATTAGTAGTCCTTAAAACAAAATGCTTATAAATTATTTTTAAAACAGTGTAATGGTTCCCACGTGACTGTTTTTTGCTACTTTTAGATGTAAAATGCGTCAACCTTTTTGTTATATTGCCGTGCTTCAACAATTCCAACTAAAAGCGCTTTACTGCGCTTTCTTTCATGTGGTCAGTGAGATAATCCAGTGACGAATTCTCCAGAAGTCTATTTTTGATTTGATTTTTCCACGTATCAACTCAAATGTTTTTTTTTCTTTATTGTGAATTTGTGATGTATTTGCTTGATATCGTGAGCTATTGATTTGTAAACGCAAATTGATTTCTTAAACATGTAACTGTTTTTTTTTTACCGTAATATCGCGATGTAGTTTGAAACGTTTTTCTGTAATGTTGTCACTTTCCATTAGACACTATTGAAAAATTGTAATTTAAGAGGTTCCTCCATATCAGCTTAAATGATTGTTTTAAGCGCCAATAGTTTAGAGGGTACGGACTAACGATTGAGCAGTTGTGGCTTCGAAGCCCGTCCAATAGACCCTTATAATCCATCTCCTACCTCAATCTTGATTGGAGTGGTAAAACTGCTTACTAAGGTAGTTTGTGGCGCTATGAATCTTCACTAAAGAACTCCCTTAGTCATTATTAAATTAATTTCAGTGACATCTACTGTTAATTTATCTTAATGTCGATGATAGAAAAGTTTCTAATTTCTTTTCATTAAAAACAAAAGTATTTCTTAAATGATTAACAATTGGTAACAGTTCATTGCTCGTTAATTGCTTGTAAATCGACGATTACGCAAACAGATTCTACACACGTCATGCAACCTTCGTGCACACGTCATTTTAATATTTATGAAGTCTGCCTATTCGATTACCGATATATGCTTCGATAGTCAAGAAGAGAATGAACCGCCAATAGCCTAATGATTAAGGGTACGGAGTACCTATCTAGCGGTCGTGGGTTTGAATCCCATCATTCGACTATTATTGTGAACCATATCATAACACAAGCTTTTTCAAGCTTACCAGGAATAGGTATAAGAAATATTTGTAAATTATTTACTTAGACGTAATTACTCTACATCTGAGAATGTTTTTTTAAGCATTAATAAAAGGCAAAGGTATTGATGCATTATTACAATGTCAATTTACTTTTTTTCTGTAAATTGGCAGAGATTTAATTGTTTGATATTTCGTGGCCAGTACTATTTGTGTGATTTTTAATTCTAAGAATCGATTATTTAATTAGCGTATTTACGATTGTGTTACGCAAAAATGATTTATTCGTTCACGCAAATTGTAGCATAGAGTATGTACATTTGGAAATTGATTTGTAATGCAGATTAAATAGAAAACAATATTTACAGCACTCGAGTGAACAAACTCGATTGAGAATTGCGAAAAAAAGTTAACTGTGTACCGGGAACAAAATGCAACTAATTATAATATAGGGTTGAGAAATTCACATTTGGTTTAGTTAGCATTGCTCTGATAGGTATTTTAGAAAGGAATTACGTTAATATAGAATCGAATCTAGACAACCATTTAAGTAAGAAAAACTTTGATATTTATACTACTTATAAAACGGCTTAACTCACGTGTAAATCGGTGTCGGTACCGACTAGTTTCGAGCCCATCGCGGGCTCATCTTCAGGGTGAGTGGGAACGGTACTATAGCGCGTTCGCGGCCGTCGTTCACTCAGTGAGCTGTTTTATAAGTAGTATAGTGAAATGTCTCACGAAAGTTTCAATATTTTATCTTTAATATTTGTCAAAAATTATTTCATAACGACTGCCGTATTTTATCATTAATGTACTGAATTTTAAAACCACGTCGAACGTTTTCGTTTTATTTCGTTAACATTCCTATTTAGTACATGTATAAATATTTGTAACAATTTCGTAATTACTTTAAAATCGTAACGGAAAGCCCGAACGAAATAGGTTGTTTCAACTTTACTAATTAAAATTAAAAAAAATCAATATCTGGTAATATAACGAGGAGCCTAAATAAATATTTTACTAATGGCAACCCTACTTACGCAATCTGACGTAAGTTTGTTATTCCGCGTGCCTTGTACTGTTTTTGTTCTAATACACGCATTTTCACACATAAAATCCGATATATTACAAAAACTACATTAAAATTTGCTTTTTGTCACTTTACACTAATGTACAAGTTGTAATTTTTACAGTATTCATGTAATTTTTTTAATTCGGTGTAATAAGGAAGTGATTTAGATTTAGTATTTTTTAGGTTATGTTATACCATAGTGTAGAGATCTCTATTTAAGAAGTTTTATGTATTAAATACATCTTAATGTGTACGAAATTAATTAATTTTCTAACAATATTAATATTCTCTCTTGTTTATTTGAAGCTTTGACTTTGGAGGTTATGTTTGTCCACAGATACAATAATGGTGAATAATAATTTTCATTTTGCGTTCATTATAGTTTTCTTATAATTAACGAAGAATTTTCGTAAGAATTATTCTTACAAGTTTCTCTAGAAAACTGCGCTTTTTACTAATAAATATATACTTTGTTTGAACAACTAGGATATTGTGTGATTAATACTGCATTTTTATATGAAAGGAGACGCTTTTTCACTAAAAAAAACCGTCTTGTTAAAGGTCATTGAACTTGGATGAAATTCTAATTAAATAATGCTTTTGTTTATTATTCGTAACATTAGCACGAATGTTCCTCAGTAGCGTACATGAACATGAAGTGGCTCGTAAAGTTGCCACTTCTCGCCGCCAGATGGCGTCGAGGACGTGTTACAGATAAGGCAAATCAAAGCTCTCCGAAGTATTTCTCGTTATGCCAACGACTTTGATATGGTAACACATTAATTATGACATTGTAAAGAAACAAATCCCTTTGATGATATCTTGATTAAAAGTTTACGCTTTGCGATATCAACGTCCGCAGGAAGGACAGTTTTTTTTTAATTCGAAACATTCAGCCAACAAAAAAAAAACTGAATTTCCTGTTAATATTAATTTTATTTACATTGTTAAGTTCATGAACTCTATTTTTTCACAATGTTTACATTAGTAACGTTCAATCTAAACATATTGCTAGTAAAACATTTTGCGCAACATCTGTTTTTTTCTAACCGTTATCTTATATGTAAAGCACGTGGCCGGGAACATTGTAACTACAAGCAGGGCTGGATTTGTCGATTAAAATATAACGTCCTGTGAAAAATTGGCACGATCTCTACCGCCGAGTTTTATCATTGGATTCAGCAGACCGCCAGGTACCGCACCAGCTCAAGGGTTTTCCGTAATGCAGCGGTTCCATGAGAATCTCACGTACTGCCGTGGAACAGTCGGTCCTCGGCAGTATTTCCAAATCACTAAACTTTAAGTCCTTCTTTCCATTACGTTGTGATCCTCGCATTATCACAGCTTGAAATTCTACAGTAAAATATCACTAAATACGAATGTTGAGCTATTAAATTACCTTAATCATCATCAACCTGCCCTTTTCCCTATGGAAGGTCGGCACTATGTCCTCTTCCATACATCTCTGTCAGCTCATATCTGAACTCATTCCCTTAAGCATATCTTTTTCACACAATCCACCGAAGTCTTCGGTCTTCCTATACCTTTACAGCCATCTCATTCTCATCAGCTTCTTATTTATACTCAAATGACCTTAATATTTTCATTACAATTAAGTAAACTTGAGTCAGCCCGGATGTTATCGTTCCGTAAGCACTTATGTCGCAAATGACGTGTTTACTCTGTGGTCTGCATTTAATAGCGAATCAATTCAGAGAACGGGCAACACTGTTTGTATAACGTTTTATCGTTTCTTTCTTGTTTGTTATGTTGGTAACAACTGAAGTGACGTAAATGTGACGCATAGATAAACTTTGCTTTTTTAAAGTAATTGTAAGATAATTTATTTATTCTAGATATCTCAAGAAATACTTGTATAGTGAAACATGTTACCTAGTTGATTTATATTAGTATGTGGTACCAGTATATTGTATACTGTACCACTTTCATAACACGACTATCATCATGAACCCTTGTCTGCCCACTGCAGGCCTTTCCTGATGCCTTCCACAGTATGCGCTCCTCCGCCTTCCGCGTCCAACACTTAAGCTGTTAATGAATTATTACAAGTGTACACAACATTTAGTGCTCACTTTAATTGCTAACTCTTTAACACACTCAGAGTGGTTTCATAAACAGTCTTATATCACACTTTATTAACTAAATCTTTAAAATATCACTTATAAAACGGCTTAACTCACGT
>JAODUI010000014.1:5015812-5026608 GCA_027563995.1 Papilio gigon | reverse complement strand
ACCGAGTTGCACGTGAGTTAAGCCGTTTTATAAGTAGTATAGTGAAATGTCTCACGAAAGTTTTAATAGTTTAAATCTTTAAAACTTTCTAACCTCCCTTAGTGATCATTAAACGTCTTCGAATGTAGCTCTCTTTTAATCATAATGTATAATAATGTCCAGTTTACATATTACCAGTTTTTGTGAAGTTGGTGTTTGTCTATGGGTTGTTGTTTTGTGATAACTTTTTTCCTTTGATGATTCGATATACCGTTTAGTATTTTAAAAGTTGCCGACAGTGTTAATGTTAACAACTGTATTTGCAGTTATTCTGTTGTTCGAATGAACAGTATTTTCCTCGTCGTGTCTACTTAAGTTCGCTAAAAGGTTGCATGTGAATAAACTCTTATCTACGTGTGACCTCGGACGCTACCTTGATACACTCACGATTATGGTAACAAGGCAAATTCGATGTTCATTGCCTCTTTTGTATTGATTGATAGAAACAGCTTTGTGTGCCCGCGCAATGTATGGTGTTTCGTCGTAAAATACGACTATATAGCTTGAATTATCATTAGGGGCGACTCCTGTCATGTTGGCGACCTAATTTACGTCTAATTAGTTTGAACTAAATCTAGAATGAAACAACATCCTAGGCTATTTTATTTACTATTTTTGGCTGGTAATTTTAATACTATAAATAATAATTATTATTTATTTTCTTTCTATTCTTTTATTGTTTTTAGTGTTATAACGGCTGACAGATGTTTGGAAGAGTATATACTACGCCGACCGAACTTCGGGAAACAAGCTGGTTGTTGTTGATGAGATTTAATTCTATACTCCTATGTAATTAAATACATCTTTTAATTAAACCATATATTTTTAACCTACAGATATCGATACACAAAAGAGAACGGGTAAATTCTCTCAGTTTTATTACAATACAAAATGACATTTCAAAACACGACTCTCTATTATACATCAAACTTGTATGAAATACATTTATAGGTCGTCTATAGTTGTGTCATAACGTACATCTCTAATTTATGTCTGTCCTTGACTGGATTTCCAAACCAATGTGAATTAGGGTCCTTCGAGAAGCGAGCGTGCATTTCTCAAGGGCCGGCAACTTATCTGTGGTTCTTCTAGTATTGCAGACGTCGACGTCGATGACTTGGGACCCTGGCGCTCGTTAGCACCATCTCTTATAAAGAAAGTAAACATAAGTACCGTAACAAAGTGTTCGTGGTTAAATATATTATAATATACGTCACGAGCTGCCCGAGCAATGTGTCTGATGCGGGCCGTGACTAGTGCATTATTCATTCCGCATATAAAGTAAACACTACGACAGTTTGTTTTTGATTTTGCAACACTAAGCTTGTAATGCAGGTGTTACAAGACGTATGCCTTACGGGTCGCATGGATTTAACAAAAGTATGAATAAATTTTATTGTATAATTAGATGGCCATCTTTATTCGCCAAAGTAGCGTAGTGGCCATAGAGACGCGGATTACAGATGACTTGTCTATCTCGAATCGATAGATTTGTGAAACTATTGAGTGAGCTCGGCAGGACTACGAGGTGATCATCGACGTCCAGACAGCCACAATACCTTAAGATGGATGTGAAAGCATAAGGACTCAATGTGAAAATAGGAATTGCTTAAGAACTATATCTACGTCAATGCTAAAGCGAGATTAGAATATGTTCTGGTGGTACGTTATAGCAAACATCTATTTACCGTATTTACAATACTAGTAAAACTTTTTTTTTTGTTCATTACAATTTGAATATAAAATAAATTGCAATAAGTTTAATTACGCTTGGTTATTATAATGTGATTTGATTTTTAATTACACAAGTTAATGTAAGATTGATTTGTCTGGCCTGCAGTGTGTCGTAATTAAACTAGTTCAGACAGCTGCGTTGTTACAATATTAAAATATTGTCATACAAAGCCATTTATATTGGTCGCTTGTTTGTTATATTTGAAATATTAAACTTAGGTAGTCGAAAATGGAAATATAATATTACGTTGGTTGCGTAAAGTTTTAATATTAATAAAACTTTGTAACAGGACATTTGTCAAAACCCTTTTATACGTTGTGATATTTTGATGTTCTATTTTTATATTTCACCAATAGCCTAATAGTTAGGAGTACGGACTACCGATCTATCAGTCGTGCGTTCAGATCCCACCATTCGACTAATGTCGTGAACGTATCCTTAAGCTTTTTCAAACATATTTGCAATGCTTACAAGAAATATTAAGAATTTAAATAGTCTACTAATATTTTATTTAAAAAAAAATCTTTTAATGGCTGTTAATGTTTTCTTTTATTTTTTTCGCTGAAAAAAAAATAATTGATTTGAATACGTAAAGAAATTTAAATGAAACATTTTTTATTTGCAAATAAATTCTTAAATGTATGCATTTTTGAATAACAATCATAATGTCCTAGGTGGTATCAGTCACGTACACAGACAAACAGACGAACAGACGCCTTGCCAACTTATCGAAGGCATATTAAGGTCCATATATGTTGAAGTCTGGTCGCGCATGCGTAAGCGTGACTCTAAGGCGCAAGTTAGACCCTCACTTGAATACTAAGTAAATGTCTGACTAAGTTTACATTAATTAGTAAACAACACACTTTGGTACTAGCCCCAGTCGGTACCGACACCGATTTACATTTACAGTTGAGCCGTTTTTATAAGTAGTATAGTGAAATGTCTTACGAAAATTTTAGTAATTTTTTTATTAATAATTACACACCTTTAATTTAAATTACACGATTTTATTAAAAAAGACAGTTAATTGTATATGTGTAGGACATTTTTTAATTATCAGTGTAACTGCACAGTTATCAGTTTTGCCTACACAGTTAGTTTAATTATCCAATTGTTCAATTATTTTTAATTCCTCCCGGAGGGACGTTAATTGATTTTTCCACAATGTTTTAGCATCCTTCAATGTATCACAATTTAAAGTGTTAGTTTATACTTATTTAGCCGTTTAACTAATCAGCTAGACCCCAAGCTATGCTATTTGATAATAGAACGGACAGCTCGACTGCTCAGTTAAATCTAAGCAGTTTACTCTGCTTGTCTGGACTTTAAATCATCATCAGCTCACGATACGTCCCCACCGAGAGGCTCAGAGCCTACCATCGCCCTCCCCGCACAAGCCCCGGGGCTGGCGCCCGACCGACCCACAACGGATTTCGGGGTATCCTCGTGTGCGGAGAGAAAAGATGAGCAAATTTACCGCCCGCGAAACGCAGTGCAACTGTACCGAACAATTCGATTTTTTTTTCTTTTTGAAAATCACCGGCCAGTTGTTCTGTTTGTAAATGTCATAAAGCAAACTCTTTGGTTTGAATTTGATTATTACTTACAATTTGATTCGTTCCTTTTTTAATCTCTAGCGGCGTTGATGTTTAATGGATCCGAAAATAACTCGCTTAAGTAGTCGTAACAATAAAAAGCCATTGCATTTTTACTGCACGAATTTAACCACAAGTTTGTACAAACCGCGCCCTTCGCGGTGTACCGCATTAAACGCTGCAAGTCGTTTGAATATTTCGTAAGCTTTAAAACGGCGCGAAAACAAAAACCAGTAGGACGTGGCTTTCATTGTGTCTATTCTATAAAAAGTCGGTTAGTGACAGTAACTCACTGCTATCCTTTTGGGTATTTGTAAGAGTTCTTTGGAGGTGGATCGACGTCTTACTGCGGTCGGTGGGAAGTCGTTGGATGCTAGAGGACCGCATACCGTGGTAGGCATTGGGAAAACATAAGTCCAACAGTGGGCAGACAAGATCTGATGATAATGAGTTCGACTTTTTGCGACGAACGAGGCAATTTTTCTATAAGTGAACACCGTAAAGGGCCGTAACTGTAGTATAAATGATCTCGCATTTCAATTGTAGCTCTTAACGCGTGGTAATAAAGGCTATTACTGTATGCTATGTTGTAACGTGTGTTTGTGGTTAGTGCGTGCAGCGAATTTAGGCCAGTTTTATCAAGTAGCAGTGTTAGAAACATGTAGTTTATATTTTTTGTAAAGTGATTTATTCACTGTGAATATGTAAACATAATTAAAAACATTTAGAAATTAAAACTGAAACAAGATTTATTAAGCGTACAAGTCTTTATAGAAATTTATAGATATATAAAAATTATAGACATGCTTCATATTATAGATATCCAACTATAGATACCTAAGCCAGAGCCCAAGTGAGGCGACAAAAATGCCTTTAGTTGTAGTAAATTCCCTCGGTATTGTCGTTTACAATTCAAAATGACATTTAGACAATCGATTGTTGATTCGACGTTAAACTTCTATTGAACACGACATCTATAGGTTATTTATGACAATATATTATATCTGTTTTCCAAAGAGTATATACTCATATCGTGTTTTGTTTTCAAAAATCTGTTGATTCTACACGTCTTATGAATGAACAATGCTGTCGTATTTTTATCGCTTTCAACTAAATTTTTATCTTCCGACGACGTCATCTAGCGCACCCGTTTGAACATCGTAACTTCCTGCCCCGTGAAACAAACATGTCATAGACTTTGAATTTAGAAGATACATAGCGTTACTTGTTTTTTCTTCTTGCATTTTGCTCTCACACGGCAATGTAGCCAACAGCGTTGTTTAACTTGACATAAGTCAAACTAACTTTTATCGATCCCTGTCAATGTCAATGTTGTACCGTATCTGTTATGTTTCTTCCAATGACCAAGTAGGTTTTATATTATCTGGCAGAACTAACCGCGACACCAGCGCCACTCACGAAACCAGATACCCATGTTTATGTTGCTTATGAATATTGCTTTATTTTCATTAGATATTTATTCTATATATATTTCCGCTATTATTAATCTATGATCAAAATTGATTTAAAAATGGTTGGAGTACTCTATGATTACACTTACTCTTTGCCCGGCCTGTACTATTGTTTACTCGCGCGTGAACAAGGAGCGTCATCGGGTTTTTGTTTGACTCGACGATACCGTCTGCTGCCCGCGGTATGCACGTTTATAACGTTTTTTTTTATTGATACAAGAACTTAAAACAATATGTAGCTTCCTCCGCATATGTAACGTATAGATGGAATGTTTTATAAAAGGACGTCTGAACAGAATTATACACATGTCATTTTGAATCGCAAATGACAACCGAGTTAATTTACTTCAACAAAAGGCCACTTTTTTCAGATCACTTTAGTGCTATAGATTAGGTATATACCTACCTATAAGAGTATTGTCTTATATTTCAAATCTCACCTCATTTCGAAGTATTTCGAATCAATCGAGTTTCATTGGTACGGTAAGATCACCTATGTAGGTCATTGACCTCCAGCGTGTAGATGGGCTGCTGCATGTGAATGAACGAAACGACTTGTCGTATCCTTGCTAAACTTTTACTTTATAAAATACACTAAAGTATAGAAGTTTCTAAACTATTGTTTAGTTATTTATTGAGAAATTTTAGTATTACGTATTTTTCCCGCCTAAGGGACCGACATAACCTAACTTTTTATGATAAATTACCTGTATTGAATTTGAGACTGTTGACTTTGTTTATTTTTATGTTAAAGTATATTCAAACTTAAAACGTACACCTTTTTTTTGAAAATATGCGAACGATTGAAGGTTATGTAACATCTTTAAATTTGAATCTTCGTCCATTGTGAGAAACAGCAAAGGTGTGGTTATTCCACTGGTGCCGTTATTTACAAAAAAAAGAGGCAAAATGTATGAAGCTATTTTGAATCGAAAGTAAAAAAGATGCCGATTTTCGACCAATGGCTCATCAGAAGTAAGTAATGAATTTATTATTTTATAGCTATCTCACTAACATTTTATACTGATGGACATTATAGTGATCGTAAGTGAATGAATGAATGAAATGTCAAAGTGAATGAAGTTATCATTGGCTATTAGTGTGTAAGAGATAGTGGTATGCTGTAAATCACTACTAGATGGACAGAGATGTTGAAACTATCCGTTTGTCTATTTGTTCAATATCTTTAAAGTTCCTATGTTTTTTTTTTAATTTGAGCTGGATGTCACTGGCAACACAATCCGCGTTGATTTAAAAAAAATCAGCTTATTTGTTCGTCCGTCCATTCTAAACCTTTACACTAATTTTACAAACGTGGGAAGAATCATGAAAATGTTTGCTTTGTATAAAATTTATTTAACATGGGATTCGAAGACTGTTTCCAATAATGAATATTAAATATGAACTCGGTTTTAATACGCACGTATTTATGAGTCATGACCGAGGCAAGATGTCTACAGTGCGAGTTATCAGCGTACAGATGTCACCGCGAGGTCAGCGTGGCGCCACTGTGCCGGCGCACACGCCACAGACTATAAAACTAAATGATGTACCTCATTTAAAGGAACATCCAAATTTAAGAAGAACGTAATGAAATTGTTTAATTACTTACTATGAGATCTCTTTGAAAATGTTATTTAAAGATTTTTACGTCCTCACTGAAACTAGGTTTTTTTTTCTCCAATTTCGATGTTTTTATACCAGTGTGATAATCTGTACTTTTTTGTAAGGTAAAAACTCAAAAACTATAACTACTATTCAGAAGCTACCTTTTCAGTTATGTGAGCTATATTTATTACTTGTTATTTTTTAATGCCGCGCGAGCGAAGTCGCGTGCAAAAGCCAGTCGTATAACGAAACGATTTCCACTAACAAAGGTATCGCTTTTTATAACAAACCGAGTTGATTTGAGAAGATTCTGTATAACGTGGGAAAATGGTATTGTTTTGCAAATGATCACTGATCATTCGCTTTGTTATTTAAGACATAATTTGATACTGGCAGTCGCATCTCTGATTACAAGGAGAAGAGGAAAATGAACTTTTCAAATATAAGAACGAAAATGTTATCATTAGAATATAGATTGTTATATTTATAACCATGTATTTAAGAAAAAAAACAAGGTTTCAAACCGAGTAGGTCCACTTTAGATTTTCAAGAGAAAGTGGTCGTATCCACTTAGTCTCGTCGACGATGAATGCCCATAAACAATATAGAGGAACACAAAGAGTTGTAAACAAGCATAGAGCATAGATAAACAAACGCTCACTTTAATCATAAGGATCGAATCCGCCTAAATGTTTTGACGGCTCTTACGATGTTTATTTAATCGATCTACACTCTTGTAAATTGTTCTAAAGTGCTTTTATAGTCTATGGCTAAGATTAATTCGTTTTTAGTTTTAAATGAATAAATCAAAGCGTTTATGAAATACGGACTTCGAGCTTTTAACACATAGAATATAGTCAAAAAAGTTCTTATGTGGGTATTGTTTAAAACTTAATATTCGAAAATATAGCGGATGTTTGTAATTAGGTTTCCTATAACATTTTACATATATTAGTATAATAAAAGTAAATAATACAATCTTTTTATTCGCTAAAATAGTAAAGTCATCTTGCCATAGACATCTGGCTTAGCAGAGGACTTACTTTCGTATAATCGACAGTGTAGGAGACACAGAAGAAGGATATTTCCCCTTCCGATGCGTTCTCAATCCCGCCAAATACACTTTTCCAATCCTATCATGTATTTGTAAGAAAGGGGTTAGGAATGAAAGGTAACTTTGTTTGGTAAATTTGGCATCTAGCATGCTCACTTATCAGACCGAAGGCGGCACATTCTTCTATTAGAGGCCTGTCTTTTGTATGGTTGCTCGTTTCTATAGGTCAAATAATTACAAATTAAAATTGTAAGTCTTTTTTATTACCATCATCATCAGCTGTTCTTTGTCCACTGCTGGACATAGGTCTTTTCCAATGCCTTCCACAGTTTGCGAAATTTATTTTTATTATGTTTTACGAATGAACTTGTTGGTATTTGTTGAAATATTTTATCAAGATAAAAGGCACGAGCTTTCTAAGTTGTAAGTACATCTTAATGATCATTAAAACCTCGACTGGGCAACTAATTAGGAATTATCGAGTCTACATCCGGAGCGTCCTCGCTCGCTCTCTCCTACACAAAGTTGGCGATGTCGGACAGAGACGGCAAATGAACGCATGAATGGCCCGCGCGCGTTGACAGAAGGTCAAGAAGTTGATTCAACCCGTACAGACTATAAATTGAGGCCAAGTGCTCACTAAATTGATACTTGTCTGCTATCTACACTCTCAAACTCCGTTGCATAACAGCGGAAATATGCATAAAGGTTATTATTATTAAAAGCTCATTAAATCAACATTTCAAATTATGACAGATGAAAAGGTTAAAGCGATTTGACAGTGTAAAGCCATATTAATGGCGGGAGGTTGATGTAATACCGCGAAATGTCAGAAATGTTTTTTTTTCTAGCGTGGGCTTGAGATGTTTTAAAAGTTAAAAAGAGCTTTTATTAGTGGCCGCCCGTTATTCCAAATTTGAACATAATTCATAATCAACGACTTTTTTTTTACGATTAAAAATGGCTTTATGATTTGTTCCACACATAAGCAATCTCCTTGACAAGATCATTTTTCCTCGTAATTACCGTTTTTAATTATATTCTTAGTTCTGTGAATCGTAGTGGGTTTCTCTGAGGTCATTGGAGACGTCCGAGCTGAAAGTTATCTACAAAATACCTATTAAAATACATTTAAGTTTGGAGTTCTGCTGGGGATTACAAACTTAACTGTATTTTTATTATATAAATCTTAGTTCAAGGATATCTGAATCATCTTAACAACAACGTAATCCGACAGATTCCGGGGGCGGGCGTTAGTCATGTGGCGTGGGTCAAGGAGACAAACCGGTCCACGTACCCACGGCCCACGGTCTTTCATTCAGTAGATAGTGAATCAGCGAACCGTTCGATTGTTTACGTCTCCTGGGTTTAACCTTCGAGAACGAATGAAAGAGGAAGTTAATCATTCATTCAAAATATCCGGAATACTGCTACGGAAGTTATCTGGCCCGGTAAGAGCCGATGTTATCACCGTTAGTTCTGTTAAAATATACGGCTTGGGCTCAGAAGATGGCATATAATATCAGACAGACAGCTACATTTCCATTAGAACTTATAACATCGGGCCATATAAGTTTGTCCTACTATATTATTTTACATAACATTACATAGAGATGTGTATTAATAAAAATAACGTGCGGTCGTTATTCATTACATCGACATCCGCGCGACATTATCTCGTGGGATCGAACCCGGAACCTCGCGTTAGTACGCCAGACGCGTCCGTGAACGTCCGGCATACGCGGGTCCCGGTCCCGACGTATTCGCTGCCAATTTGTCTGTCAGTGGCAAATGCAGCTATTGTGTGTATGATGTCATGATTATTACATTCTTTGGATATATATTTTTTTATAATTCAATTTAAATATTTTTTATTATTTTTAAACACAACAAATACGTTCTATAAATATAATTACCATCAAGCAGAGAATTCTTTTAAATCATTAAACACTGGATGAAAGTCAATATTTCAATTGCCTTTTGCCAGAAAAATAAATAGACATTTGGCGCCATCTTACATTACGCGCGGTTGGTTCTGCAAATGCACTTCCTGATTGGTCGGCGGTCGGGTTTCGTGCCGCGCACATAGATGTCGTTGTCTCGAAGCACAGACGGCGTCCGAGTTGAAGGAGGGCTTTGTCTTTAATTTCTTGCAATTATTTCGAAGGAATGGAAGAGCCCTCGCATGAAAGGTTCTTTATATATCAACAAGAGCCTTATAAGTTTGCAATTTAGCTCGGTTGTTAATTAAAACGAGTTAAGTTATTTTGCCTTAAGATGTAATCACAATTTATTCTAAATGTCATTATGAAATATACATAATTTATCAAAGACTAATTTTAAAATGACGACAATAATTCAATGGAAACTATTTACATAGATAACAATTTGACATTTGAATAAAAAAAAACTATCATATGATATCAACATAATTAAATAGCTTTTATTGTTGCAGTGGATAACTCCGGAGGAGTGTGCGGTGTATAGTCGCGAACGCAGGCCGCCGCTGGTAATTCCGCGCATCACGCAATACCGTGCTCCGAGACGAGACATCAGACAGCAGAACTTCACGGGACAGTACGAGGTGAGTGTGTATTTGTTTTATAAAATAAATTCAAAGACGCTTTTTAGCTGAAAAACTGTCATATCCAAACTGTTTATCTGTAGAGGTCAGTGGCTGTGCGAATGAAGTTCAGCGCAGTATCTACATATCTGACTCGTCATAGACAATGTAACTATGATTGTCAGAGACATTTTAACTATCTCTATATTCCTCTATGGCAAGAGAGGGACGGAAGATAAATTAGCAAACAGAGTGTAACTCGTGAGTCAAAGGTCCCGGACGAGCGCGCCGTAGCCGGGTGCTAATTTATCATTACCGATGTCGCGTCATTAGCCATGCGCGCGCGTTGATCACCCGAAACAAAATGGCGGCGGTCACCCGCGCCAACCCCACGTCCGGCTGTCAACCATTGAATGAATCTAATTTGAATCTTGTATGTAAAATGTTGTATCAAATATTATTACTTCATAACTTCATTAAATGTAGATTGAATATTGTCAAAAAACATAATACTCATTCTTGTTCAAATTAAAAAAAAAAACTTTTTCTTTTCAAGATTTTATGACCTGGTTATTGGACCTACAAGTCAAGACGTAAAGATTCGAACCATAAACAATAGACTAGAATAATAATATCTCATTACATTCATTCAAATATCTAAAGCACCCGTCTAATATCTGTCGCCGAGCGGTCTGCAGCGCGCAGTTGACAGACGATTTAACATTGA
>JAODUI010000014.1:4985700-5008748 GCA_027563995.1 Papilio gigon | reverse complement strand
TGTACCCTGTCAAAATAACGTCTGTGGGCACTCCATACTAGTAGCGAGTAGATACGTGGTTTTTCATTAAGGGCTTAGAAGTCGCTGGTGCTCCGCCTCCTATTGTAGGGGACCTGTGTAACAGGAAGCTGGGCCTCCTCTTGATCAAGTTACTACAGTATTAGTTGTCAGTTGTAAATACTCTGTACTTCAGGTACACGCGGTCGTGCACGTTGACGGTGGGCTACGACACGTACCTGCTGCAGGACGAGAGCGACGACAGGGCCAAGCAGCTGCTCATGCTCGTACAGAGCATTATATACAAGCTGGTGAGTGTCGCGCGCCACTTGGCACGTCCACTGGTAAAGTTCCCTTGGTAACAGGTTACAGAAAATCACTTAGCATCTTAAATTACACAAATATCTTATAAGTTCTTGTCCACCAGGGACCTCCGACGCTGGAGGAGTATCCTCCGCAGTACCAGAGCAGCAATACGGACCTGGAGAGCCTGGGCCGCACGCCGCCCGTCGCGCGACACGCTCGCCACAAGAAAGGTGGGTCTATTCATATTGCCCTTTTACACTCGACGACATTTCTTAACTGCCCGGGAAATAAATTTATCCTTATTGGTGGTTTATTGACGTAATTCGTCACCACTTAATAATTTTAACTGAGTAGTCGAATAATACAGTTAAAATTATTATGTGTAGATTAAACTTTAACTGTACAGTTTTGTCTACACTTGTAAGTTTAACTGTTCAGTTAAAACAGAAGGCTTTGGACCTTTCCGCTGCCAAGGTTAGCGCGCGTGATATTTCTACTTCCATCGCATTTTCGACTTTTGTTTTTTTTTTTTTATATAAACCTCCTTATGTGATATTTTTGACGTTAATGCAAATATTATTTTATACGAATAAATTGAATATTACAATTTATATTTGTGTATATATTTTTTTTTTATATATTTACATACTTTTATATAATACTCTCTGAAATCCAAAGTTACAAACTACATAAAACACTAGAGAACCGTATATAACCTATAAATGTAGATTTTGGTACAAGTTTGACGACTAACCGAAAGATGATTTACCAAATGCCATTTTGTATTGTGAATGACAGCGCTGGGGGAATATATTCCAACAAAGGTCACTAAAAGTCTTTTCTTTCGCTTCAGTTTTGTGTTCTGACTTAGTTTTTTTTATAGGTTATAATTTTTACTTAGAACTGTCAAAGCAAATTTTAGATGAGTGATCGTTTATCCTAAATTAAAAAAAAAAAACAAAAAAAAAGGTTAAATAATTGTGCCAGCTGTCGTCATATTTTATTCTCTATTAGGTTAATGACGTGTTTACCTGGAATTTGAATGATTCGGCGGAAATAATGGGGTTCGATTTTCCTCATTCAGTTATTCGCCATTGCCGCGACCGGCATGGGTATATTTCACAAGTTAATTCATTTTAAAGCTTAAAACAATATATGTAGGTAACAACAATTATAGGTTATTTTTTAATTGTTGACAGCTTTGCTTTTTAAATTTGTCTATGGTTTGACATTTGTGAATAGTGATGTGCCTAAATTATGACTTGTGGTTGTGTTGATGGTTTTCGGATAAAGCGATCGTGTAAGATGGTTATTATTTTTCAATTTATTTTATTTTAATATTTGATTTATTTAACAATATAACTTTTTACGACAAATATTAAATGTAAATGGAGAATTGATATTGAATTTTTTTATACCACACTGAGGGCAATTACAAAGAAAAAAGTAGGGGCCTTTTTTCGCTTCACTTTTGTTCTTAGCATTAGATACCCGTAGGTATCTATGGTTACTGCATTATTCTTAAAGTGAAAGTAGGTTTATATTTCTTAATGTAACACACTTTGTTATTTATTGAGGATAATAATCTTCACAGTATTACAAAAACAATATCAATTCGTTCTATTTCTGTGAGCCAGATATGGTTTGTGCAATTGTTAATCAGAACATGAAAGTGAACCGTGTAAAACTGCTTTAAAGTAATATTTTTTATAACATGTTCTCATTTTACAATAATTATTAAACGTTTTTTTAGAAAATACGTGAAACTACAGGGTACAGGAATTCTTAGTACAGACGCAAAGATAAAACTTTTATATGTTACATATATGACTACATGTCGGTGGCGCAGTTGTTAAACACTGAAGTCGACCGGACCGTACTCGACATTGTCCAGGTTCGATCCTCGCCGTGTACCTGTGTTTTTTGGATTTTTCAATTTCATATGTACATTATCCGACGTTCTTACGGTGAAGGTAAACATCGTGGAATCAATGCACTGGGCCGGCGTGGTTGACTTTACTCCTCCCAGACCCTCAGTGGACATAGTGAGCTGATGATATTTGACTCTCCTAGCCAGATCAATTTTCCGCTTTATATTTCTCATTTAATTTGTCTATAAGCGAAGAAATCGTTTAATATTTTTCATCAATCGATAATTGTTTATTACAAAACACAATAGTATTGCGATTTGGTAATTACTTTCGATATTAAGGCCCTTATCGCGATAGCAATATCTCCTATCTAAGATTATATCCCAGTACTTATAAAGCATCCGTGGTCGACGGACGTGTCGGACTGACGTACCGATGTGAATCGATAGTTTATTTCAAATGTTTTATTTATAAATACAACGATGTGATGTTTGTGTTTTTTTTTTTAAAATGGAACACGAATTAGTGCACGTGGCATTAGATTTAGATTTCTGGCATGTAAAGTCAGGACCAGTAATGGATAAACCGAAGAAGAGCCCTATAGAAAAACATCATTCGAAAATAAAGCAGTTTTTCGGGTCGCAACACTTTAGTCACTCAGTAAAACGTATAACTATCATTTTTTTTTTTAATTTTATTTTAACAAATATTAATTAAGTATTTGTTTTATCATAGTCATAAACATGGCTTATCAATGATTTAACGTAACTTTTGTTAAATAGCGTAATAACATTTACGTTTATGGCAACATTAACACAGAACGTATCTAGAATATTGTAAAATAATCCGTATTTTGTTCTGGATAATAGTAAATTATATGTATATTTTTATATCTCGCATTTAGTTGTTAGACTTCTAGAATTAATTCGAAGCATTAAAATGAGTCGTAAATCGTCTCAGGTCGCTTTTTCTTCGGGCAAATTTCTTACTATGATACAAAATGACATTTGAATAATCAACTCTATTAGATGTCATATTTACATCAAACTTCATCAATTTTATATTTCTACATTAAACAATTTAGCATCGCCGTCTAAACAGTTCATTGATATCTCCGTCGTCATTATGAGCAATTGAAAAACTTTGTATACGAAACAAATGAATCATTGGTTTTAAGAAGCGTTGTTTTGATTCAACTAACAATATTGATAAATAAAAGTGGTCGGTAACGTTTGTGGTGTGGACAGTTACCTATTGATTTGAAATGACGATATCCTGGCACCGCTTACTAGAACGTTCTGTGTGAACCAAGGAACACCTTTACAAAATCATTTTGTCAGAGATAACCTAATATGTGTTTCATACAAGTTTGACAGTTCGAGAGTTGATTTTCCAAAAGTCATTCTATTGTAAATGACAACACTGAGAAGATTTATACCAACAATGGGCTACCGGAAGTCTATTTTCTGTCATTTTGTGTCTTTCTTTGGTTAATTAACTCAATGTTGTCACGGTACAAAATGACATGTAGAAAATCGACTTTATTTGACGTCAAAATTGTATGATTCTCCATCTATAGGTCATATGCAATAATCATTTTATAATATTATCTTTATTATAGATAATCGTTATCGATAGTTATCTACACAAGTTGCCCAATTTACTGTATTTTATTTTGTTAACCAGTGATAGAGGTCGGAGCACATTTATAGTGTCACTCATTAGTATGTTGCAATATTATATTTTATTTAATTTACGCTTATCATATTTCTATTTTTCCTATACATTATGACACAGTTTACAACTATAGATTTATAACCTATAGATACCAATACGTAGCACAAAAATACGTCGAAAGAAAAGATCTCCGGGGGCCTGTTGTTTGTGTAAATTCCCTCAGTGTTGTCATTTACAATACAAAATGACATTTGGAAAATCGACTCTCCATTACACGACCAACTTGTATGACACACTACAGTCACTTACAATCTCAAAATTATATATTTTTCATCATCATCATCATCATCATTATCATCTAACGTTCGGTCTACAAAATGGAATACAATTTTAGTGATGTCCACCCAAAAATTACGGTTATTTTTAACGGATCTATTGCGAAATGAAACGGTTTTTTCCAAATTGATATATCAATCAACGATTGTTTAATCATTGATTGTAGTGATTATAGCAAGAATTCGTCGAATTAAAAGGTAAATAGTTTGAGAATCTGTTCTAGTAGTCTGTTTCTTTGCATACGTAATCGTAAAGATAACGTAACGTCTAACTTTTGAACGTGTTATATATAACTATTATTTTTTAACACTTCGTGAATTATCTGTTATTTAGTTTTGGATGTTTTTTGTCGAATGATGGCTACAACGGTAAAGGAAGGCCGGAGGTGTGGATGTGTGTGAGTTCAGATATGGGTGATACGTGTATGGAAGAGTGACTGTGCCATACTCTGTAGAGAAAAGGACAGGTGGATATTTTTGATGTGATTAATATGGTTACCTGTGTTATCTTCTA
Organism: Papilio gigon; assembly: GCA_027563995.1. Lineage (NCBI taxonomy): Eukaryota > Metazoa > Arthropoda > Insecta > Lepidoptera > Papilionidae > Papilio > Papilio gigon. The sequence goes on along the minus strand of JAODUI010000014.1, from coordinate 5,004,048 downwards.
ATATATGTATAGATGTAGTGAGAAATTATTTTCCTTCGGGAAAACTCGGCTCTCTATCGGAATACGATGACACCCGAACTGTCAACGAATGAACGTATTAAACGAGTGACATTTTCATATCCATTAATATGTAAATTTATTGTTTAGTGTCAAATGTCAAAATGAATAATTTCATTCTCTAAGATGGGTACTGAAGCTGTTTAAGAGAGCGCGATAAATACGAACTTTTCCGAATAATTACGAAGGAAAATCTTTTCTCGCTATATCTATAGATATGTTGACTATATTTATTTAAGCGTTTGTTTATTGGGGATTACTTTGGCCTTCTTTCTCTCAGCTTTCTAACTGTTCCTTTTTGTGTTGTCCTAACAATGTCCACTATTTCGTTGACTGTTTCAGCGGGCGGGAGTAGCAACGAGGACCTCAGTGACTCCACTGAGGTTTCCACACAGAAATCTCAAGTGACAAAAGTCCTGAGAAAATTCTTCCCGAAGCGGCCGACGATGGAAGATCTCGTCAAGAAAGGGATATACAAAGGTTCGGATTGTACATAAATTGTGTAAAGCTTACACGGACACGGCCCGCACACGTAGCACTATAGTGACGTCATCGCGAACAGGTATTTAGTATTATAACAGTTGTAACGCTTTTGGAACCGGAGACGTAGTTAATAGCTATATTTTTTGGGTTTGCTTTTTCCGCTTTTGGGTGATGGTTTGCTTGTCGTATAGAAAGGCAAATAATTTGGTGATGGTGAATAGGTTTCCAGGGCAGAAACAGGCATCGGTAATAAACATGATTGAATAATATGTTTAAATATTTAGTTATCGAATAGCATTTTATATTAAAAAAAACGGTAAGTTTTACAAAAAAAAAATTAAAAAAAGGTATCTTGCATTTTGTATTATTACAATTATTTTGCGTAATATTTGAATGCATTTATTCTACTATGGCTTGTGTTTTTGCCGATTTTTTTTGCAAGCTGGTTTGACGTCCCTTGGATGTTACGTTGTTTCCTTTAATATTGATTTTTTTTTATATTTCTTACGACAAATGCTTGATTTTTTTTAATATACTAAAAGGAATTTATGCAATAATTTGATGGCTTGTTTTATTTCTACCCGTTCCCCTTTAGCTATAGCGGTGGTAGAGTACTTTAAAATTTATTATTTTTTAGATATATTTAAAGCTCGGTGGTATTTAATAGCAAAAACTAGATATTGCTGTATATATGTATTTTTTTTTGTATATCGTATCATCGTCATCATCATCATCAGCCCCTGTCTGCCCACTGTTGGACATAGGTCTTTCACAATTCCTTCCACAGTATGCGGTCCTCCTTCCGCAGCCAACGACTTCCTGCCGTCCGCACAACACGGTCCACCTGGAGGGAGGACGCCCCACTCTCCTGGTCCCCAACCGTAGTCTCCACTCCAGCAATTTCCTACCCCACCTGTCGTCGCTGACAGATGTAACCGGCCCATTTCCACTTCAGTCTACAGATTTTGAGAACTATACCGTATAGAGCTGTAAATAATATTAGATTGGCAGAGATAAATGTTAATCGGAACTTCCCCTGAAACTACAGGTGATACGAGACGCCTTCATACGGTATAACATTAAAAAAAACTTTATAGAACAAAATAGTTTGCAATTGTCTCTAAGGCTGCCTGTCTAGTTGGGGACCTGTGTTACAGTAGACAGCGTCTTCTCTTCATCACTAATTACTAAAAAACAGACACGAGCTATGTTAATAATCAATAATTATACATATTCGTTTAAAGCTTAAGTTAAATTCTTTTACGATTGCTAAGAAGAGACAGAATTTGACATTTTATAAAAACTCATAGAAGGACGATGTAAAAATTTAGTTGTCCAATATAGAAAACTGTGCAGCTTAACAAATCTATTAATTCAACATTTATATTCCAATATAAATAATTCCTTACGTAACTTGTAAAACCAACCATTACAAAAAGAACACTTGATTTGCTAGAAACGGGTACATGTTTGGTCCAACATTGCTGTTGAAATTTTATTATATAATATAAATTTGTATAAAATATGTAAATAGCATTGTTTTATAATTTAAGTTATAAATAAAAGAAGCAGACTTATTGCATTTAAGATCTCGTGTGAGGAGTGCCGTTCTTTTTAAATGGTGCCTACACTGGACTGACGGATGTCGTCTTACTGCGTTATGCTTGTCGAGCTGAAGTCAGGTCTTTGAATAAGCAAAAGACAGGGAATGGGGAGATCCCCTACACATGTTTCCTGTCTATGTTTCATTTATCAAAGACAATGTATCTATTAGTGTTTCAGTCTGATAGCCATTATTTACCATAGAGTAAAAAAAAACAAGTTTTTTTAAATAAAAAAATTAAAGTAAATAATTGTTTTTGTGCACAGATGAGCCAGTGTTCGGTCGTAAGCTGGAGGAGGTGTGTTCGGAGAGCAGCCCCCGCGTGCCGGAGTTCGTGCGCGCATGCGTGCGGGAGATCGAGAGTACTGAGGAGAACATGTCCACCGACGGCCTCTACCGCGCCAGCGGGAACCTCAGCCAGGTGCAGAAGATACGGCTTGAGGTAAGTTCCTATTAGAAATTGTAGCGATTTCACTCTACTTAGTAGATGCGAGCCCCCAACACGGGTAATACTTTTCAATTGGGGGTCTTACTCCTCTTAAGACGTAAGCTTTTAGGTCATATTTAAAATGCTGTTAAGCCTAACTGACAATTAATGTTGAAATAACAGATGGCAAGAATTTTCAAACATTTTATGCTCTAAGCAAAAACATGTTAGTAATATTGCGGTCGTGACCTAGATATTTAGAATTTAACTACTCAAACCTCTTCGTCAGATCGACCAGAAGAACCAGTCGGTGATCAGCAACAACACGGACATCCACGTGCTGACGGGCGCGCTCAAGCTGTTCTTCCGCGAGCTGAAGGAGCCGCTCATACCCTGCACCATGTTCGACAGGGTGCTCGCCGCGTGCTGTGAGTTACTGGATTCGAACCACAGTCTTCATCGCTTCCTTGATTCTATCATACAATCGATTATTAATCCGATCATACTGCCCATGTTGACTCAGTGGTTAAACACTTCCACTCCACATCCCTGTTCCTTAGTTTATTAGAGTTCTAATTATGTGTTTGCAGCAATCAAGCCGAGAGAGGCGCGGGTCAAGGAGTTCCGGGAGATTGTGAACTGTCTGCCCGAGTGCAACCGGGACACGCTCAAGTTCCTGCTGGAACACCTGCTCAAGTAAGACCTTACTGAAACTGTGTTTTATACATTTTTAACTTACAACTGAAGTCTGCTGGTCTTCAGTTTTGACTGAACAGTCGTGTGTACGAAGAACTGAGAGATGTTTAGTTTAACTAACAGTTTAAATTTCAACTGTTAAGTTAAATCTCGTTTAAAACACAAACCTTGTTTAAGAAACATTGTGAATCTTTGAAATTAGTGTTTCTTAACTTCCACTGATATTGAAATGAAGGATTACGTAAATGAACGAATGTAAGAACGAATGATGATTGACAAAATAAATCTCTCCAGGGTGACACAGTACAGCGAGCGCAACCGCATGCACACCGCCAACCTGGCGATCGTGTTCGGGCCGACGCTGCTGTGGGCGCCCGCGGCGCAGGCGCACAACATCGCCGTCGACTGCATACAGCAGAACAACGTCGTCGACATCCTCCTCAACGACTACCACGACATCTTCGACAGGAGGCACGCGTGACTGCCGACCTTCAAATATAAACAAGCTGTCAAAAGACACTCTTAATGCCGCGTATTTCAGACGCCAAAAGCGTATAGTGCGACATCTTTATCTGGGCAGTAGGACACGCGGGTGTCGTGATCACATGGGTAACGAATTAACAACAGCTTATTAGCGCCATCTATTGACGTTTTTAACACAAGATCCTTTTATTACTGTAACTGGCGTGTTTGGGTTTGAAACATAAGCTTGTCGCATTATACCTTGACCTCTATATATACCCATAGGACAGGTCGCCGCCTGGAAATAACAGATCTGCTTCATTTCGATCAAAGCAATTGAAGTTACTGAAACTTTATTCTTATAATTATTAGTTCGAATTCCGAACACCGCTACTAATGTTTACCATCAGCGCCAAAATGGCGGAAATCAATTTAGTACAATATAACATGGCTTGTAGCCTGTCCAGGGGATTATAGCGTGGCACTACGGCAGATGCAACTTTTTAATACACATGTTGCAATCGATTTTTATCGATATTATCATCAAACAAAATAATCAACAATTACTTTGTTAATATTTAGTAGGTTTATTTAAGTTAATCGAAATGACATGTTTAGGCTACATCTCGTATAGCGCAGATTTAGAATTAAGTTTCGTTGCTGTAACTCGGCGTTTCTGTTATAGATTTGTAAAAAGTATTTAGTATGGCGGCTTTCCTCTGAGTCGGGTCGAATAAGAAAATCTTGTTTAATCGATATGGGGTAGGTGCTTTTATTAATATCATACGTATTTTAAGAAATTATAATTCGATACTAGACTCAGTTGAAATTTCACCTTCATTATTATTAATGTAAAGTTATTCGTATTATGAGCACAGATTTATAACCTATAAATGCTTAAATTAGAAAACGTCTCCGGTAGCCTTTTGTTGGATTCAATTCACTCAGTGTTATCATGTCAAATATAAAATGACGTTTGGAAAATCGATTACTTAGACGTCATACTTGTCCAACACACTACATTTATAGGTTATATATCTGTCATAGAGTATGCATTGTTTTGGTATGTGTTGGCGACTTTTATCTAATTATTGACAATTTATACTTAATTACGAAATAAAAAAAATGTATCCATTAATTAAATTTGTAAATTGGCTCTAAAAACATTTAACTCTAAAATAATTGATGTGTCATTTGACATTGGATATTAACAATTGGCGCCAAAGTAACTGTCACAATTTTGTTGTTTGGTTTTTTTCATAAAAATAAAAAGTTGGTAACGCCTGTGTAAATGTTAGACTTGTAGCTTACAGTACATGTTGACTAAGTTTTTATGTTTCTTGTAGATAAATATTGTGATACAAGTGGATATGTGCTGTTTGTTGGATGTTTGTGAACTTTGATCTCTGCGCTTGTATTCTACAATCACAAATTATATAACCTATAGAAGTTTTATGGATTCTTGAAGTTTTATAAAATTGTAGTTTTGGCTCCGTCTTGACACTGATCGGTAAGATTAATTTTTTTCTCTAATCAAAACTTTTTCTTTTACTTTCATGAAACTGTTCTCATTTGCAGATTTTAATGATTTATTTTTAATTGACAAGATGACAAAAGTAAAGTACCTATGATTTGTACATCATATTTTTATTATCTTTGGAAAATTTTTGTCCATACAAGACTTTGAGAGCTTTCAGAAACTGCACTAAAAATGGTTTTCTTGTAGTTCCGAAGTATACGCCAGCCGAGATCTTAGTTGCCGCTACAGCGTTCTCCGGGGCCAAAATTGTAAATAAGTATCCTATTTTAGGCTGTAAGCCGGCTTATTATGTGCCTTAATATAAATATTATTTTGTAAATATTCATCATAGATGATAAATGAGTTTATGTGATATGAGGTAGTGTTGTTGTGTGTTGTCATTTGTTTATATTTCTTTTTTTTTGTAATTAAAATGCATGCAAGTGACGGTCTAGTCCTTATCGTTATAAAACGGACTTTATTATCAACTGTGTAAGATGGAATATTGTTTAACAGGCGATTGAGGAAAATGGCGCGTGTCGGAAACAATATGTATAATTTGCTCTGTATTCATTTTTCTTGATTTACTATGTAACTGTAAGTTTCCCATCCAGGATTATCCTAATAATATACGATTTTTTTAATTAAATAAATTCACCACATTTTGACATTTGTCTCGCGCCATTTTCTTTAGTCGGGTTATATGTTATACGACGTAAGTGGATTGTAACAACATCGGTTTGTGACTTCGACGAGCTAGGAACCAAAGTTTTGTATCTTCGGCTGATAGAGTTAATAGCTATATAAATATAGTTTTGTTGTGTAATTATTCAATATATTATTATTTTAACGCCAATAATGCTTGGAAATAGAAAACGAAGTTACATAAAATTAAAATCACTTATTCAATATTACTTTGTATTATTTTACGTTTAAAAAAAAACAAATATATTAACCCCACAATTACCTGAAACTAGTTTTTTAGAACCCAATGCGAGTTTTATTTGAAAGCGGATAAGGACGAACTTTAAGTTTTTTTTCATAAAAGTCACAGGTCCAAACAAAAAAAAAAAACTTGTTGGTTGTTCCATATTTTAAAAACGTGATGTCATTCCGTCTGAAACATTTGATTGCGCTTAGTCTTCATCATGTCTGACAAAAGTTTACGTCATCTAATTTTGTTTAATGTCCTTAAGTGGCGAAGTTCCCTGCGACGTCTATACATAGAGCACTGGTCGCTCCAACCAATTAGTTAATGGAAACAAGCCCATGTTTCAATATCAACACAGAACAAATTAGTAGTCAAACTATGTTTATCTATTTTACACCGCTCAAAACGATTATTAACGCGTATACAAACGTTTTTGTTATTTTACTACTTTTAAAAACGGCTTAACTCACGTGTACATCGGTGTAGGTACCGACTAACTTCGAGCCCATCCGGGGCTCTTCTTCAGGGTGAGTGGGATTGGTATTATTGCGCGTTCGCGGCCCGTCGCTCACAGATTTGCAGGTGAGTTAAGCCGTTTTTATAAGTAGTATAGTGTAATGTCTCACGAAAGTTTTAATAAATTAGTTTAATATTTAGTAATAAAAATTCTTTAAATGTTAATCAGCGCTGTCATTGATTAAAGAAGTTTGACAGCGTGAACTTAGCCGCGTTTGTTGACAAGTGACATGTTCGCTACGGCATAGATAATATAACAATGTACAGTGTAGTCAGACAGTGTATACAGTCTAATATTATCTGAATTAATGCAGATTTGTTGTCTTCGATTTGATTAAAAAAATAAAATCACTGTGAAAACATTTTAATAACGGATTAACTTAATTTTAACATATAAAACGAATTACACCATTCCGTTTACATTCCTTTAATTAACGCAGTCTTAATTTTTAGCCACATCCATCCCAAATATAATATAAAAGACATGTTACTTGTTACCAAGGAATGTTACCGTCGACACATTTAACCCAATACTTACCAATTTCTACCATTTTAATGTATTATAGAAAAATTAACGTTTATTCAGATTAATTAATAACATTTCGTGTGCTTCCCTTCCTTACACATTTAACAATTATAAATTATACAATTACACTAACATTTTACGTATTTATATGTGTAAATTGAAATAACTTTATGTTCCCTACAATAGTTCGTTTTGACAAATAAAAAAAAGTTGACACGCGTTGACAGGTGAGTCATACAGGAATTATTATACAAAGCTCAATTTAATTTTTAATACAATTATTGGCAAACTAAGTCTCGAAATAGAAAATAATGTTTCCTTCATTTAGATAGAAAGCGATCAATTGTAATTTGTACGATGTAAAACAAGCCACAAAACAACTTCAACGTCATAAGCTCCTTGTCATTGGCATTAGCTATATTTAGGAACGAAACTTTACACCGCCTAGTTGTATATTACCATCAACATTATTAATAAAATACATACATAAATACATCGTTTCACAACAGCGCTCCATACAAAATTTCTGATGTACAAATATATAAAAAAGTGCAAAAATTGTTCCAAAAATGTGTATCCACCATCCATTGTTTCCTTCGCTACCATCTAAATATATTTTTGTATAATTTTTGAAAATAAATTCGCAAATAAATAAAAAAAAAATCTACTAACATTTTTATACAATGGCAACACAGTAATTGGTCACTTCTGTAACGGTTTTTCAAAAGCCTTGCAACATATACAAGAATTGATATAATACAATTTGCCTATGTACTGTTAACATACACATCTACGTACTATGTTATATACTCTGTCGAGTATGTAAGCTCTATATTCTCTACAATATCAACACTTCATTATTTATTAAAATGTTGCAAGGAAACAAAAAGAGGCAAATAATAATTCGACTAAACGACAAATGAATTAACATGTTTATTACATATAGATAATTTGCAAGCACACGTATATTTGCTTCTAATAACATTCAATAAAAATGAGAAATTGTAACGAAACTATTTTGACTGTTACTTTTATAAGGCTGTAATCACAGATTTAAAACAGGCAAGTTTGTATTAATACTTTTTGCGCAAATAAAAATCCATAGACAAAAAATGACATTATCTGCTGGTGAAATGCAATTTTATTAATTTTTCATTTCTATTGAATTCGATTATATATTTTATAGATACTATGTTTGTGACAAAAACCCATGTGTTGTCAACATTAAAATATTGGCCGGTTAGTTTTTCTGATTCCAGAAATTTATGAGAAATTGAGAGCAATTTTTTTTATTAAAAATGAAACCTTTAATTGCGTTTAAAATTAATTAGTAACGACTTACTATATTCTGTTGTGTTTGATGTCTTGAGAAAATCTTGCCAGTTTTTTTTTAAAGGAAACCACGTTGGCATTAAACTGATTAATTGGTTATTTAACACTTGCAATACATGAGTATAATTAATATCAGATCAGGGACAGGCCGGCGTGGCGACGTGGCAGCGTGTCAGCTGACCTTGACACAATACAATGTCACGCGACGTTCATGCTCATTGTAAACTCAACATTATTATTGTTGCCATGTTTTGTGATAATAAAAAAACACCACACCCAAGGTCACAACCTTTAGGTTCCAACGATAACCGTTTTCGTTGCTTTACTCCCAAAAACATCGTATTACACACATATTTTACCAAATAGTAACATTTGAAGTATATGGCAACTTTTTAGAGTTATAACAGAATGCCGTTAAGTTCGAATCTCAAGTGAAAGAAAGGAGAACAAAAAAGATTAAAACGTGATTGTATAGTTAAAGAATTCGTCAAAACAAATGATTTAGGAACGTGGTTATACAATGCAAGTCTTATCTCAAATGACTAACTACCCTTACATACAGTAACTTTGTTCCAATAAAGTTACAAAAGCACAAACAGATCACACACAGTTCGTGGCTCAGTTCGTCCACTGATGGCCGCTGGCACTGCGCTCCCGCGCCCGCTATATCTCGTCAGAGTCCGATCGTATCGAATCGTAATTGGACGTTTTGCTCCTCAGCATTCGGAGGAACGAACCGACGGCGAATATCGTTCTTCTGTGCCTATGAAATATACCCTGATACAATGCCTCTCTCAGCGCCTTCCTGTCGTCCGACATGGACGGCTGTGTACTCAACGTGATGTCGGAGTGCGCTCCTATCGCCTTCTGGTGCCTCAGCCCGCCGTGTTTCTTTTCCAACGACTTCTGATTCGGCAAACTCATCGTCGATTCTATTGACGAGTTTTTCGTCTTCCTCAAATTTAATATTTTCTTACTGGAGGACTGCGTCTCTGACGCGGAGCGGGTGGGAGCCAGCTTAGACCTGTGAAGCGGGTTGTTGGAGCTGTCGGGCTGCACCACTATGTCCACCGACTTCTGACTGATGGCGCTCGATCGAGTCAACATTCTTTGCGAAGTCGCGGCTTCTATTTTCGGCATTCGCTCCTCCTTGGGCATAGCCTGCTCCGTCTCTATAGCAATCATTTTAAGGTTTTTGAACCGACACTTATAGGATGATTTTAAAATCAGTTATTGCAGCGGCAACGACTCACATCGGCGGACGGGTCTCGTCGATGCTCCCGACAGACGGCACGGAGAGGTGGATGACGACATTCGTATTGCCCGGTGTAGCGCTCTTGACGCGCCCCTCGCAACAATTGCTAAAGGTTATCGTGGGAACTTTAGCATCGTAACCCAATTGGATCGAATCCAAGTTCGCAGCTAGACTATCGACGTTCGCACTGCGCTCGCTCGTCGGCCGATCATCGAGATTCGAGCTCATGCTCGGTGCGAGCCATTCCTTCTCGTCGGTGGCGGCGCACCCCGCCTCGGGCGAGGGGCCGCGGTCCTCGCGCCCGGTCGGGGAGACCCCCTCTCCGTTCACGTGCAACCCGATTAGACCGGCTAAATTCACCTCGAAGTTTTTATTTCGATGGCCGACTTCCTTTCCCTTTACCTCTTCGTCTATTAGATTGTCGGTGATAGTTTCGATTTCCTTTTGCAACACTCGGTCGTCCTCGTAGAATTCGACCAAGTCGTGAATATTGTCATACCAGTCGTTCTGCAACAGACTTGGCGTGGGACGTCTTATCTGCTCAGCGACGTTGTCTTGGCGGTATCGCTCTACGAGCGGTCGCACGGACTCCTCGTGCTGTCGGAACAGCCGGTGGTAGGCCTCGCTGACGGCGTGCAGCGAGTACGAGGAGCGCGGCAGCAGCGAGGCGGAGGCGACAGCGGCTGCGGGCGCGTGCGCTACGCTGGCGCGCCACACGTGGCCCCGCGATCGTTCCCACACCACTGCATTACTATTGAGAATCCTTTCAAAGTCCGTCACTTGCTCGGCTTCACTGATCTGCACCAGCAGCTTGTTCTCCGTCTCTGTCGCGCCGACCGTGTGACACAGTCTCTTGTTCTCGCCGACCTGTTTGGGATTAAAAGATTTCGTTTTAGTGTCTTTGTTTTCGTGAGCGACTGGACGTTTGGAGGTTGAACGATTTGGGTCATACCGCATCGGTATGGTAATGTTTTGAACGGAAAGTGCTAAAGGGATTTTATCGATCTTTTTTCTTTTTTGTTGTTTGACGACGATCTCGCAAGGTTTTGTAACATTTTTGTTATCGGTGGCAGGGCGGCGGTGTGAGAACTGTTTGTCTGGGAACCGCGAGCGATTAGAGTCAGCGCTTCGGACCGAGCGGACATATTGGCAGCGCGGTCTCTCGGCTAGGTTGACGCTCTTGGCCCTCAGGGGTGGGTCCGGACGGTTGCGCTTAGGTGCGTCAGCCAGCTTTGCGGCGTGCGGCGCGGCACTGGTTCGGAGCGGACACGGGCGCCGAGCGGTTGCGGTCTCGAATGACTGACTGATCCATGCACCGCCAACTCTATTCGCGAATTGTATGGAGTGAGCGGAAAAAGTAATTTATCGTTGTGGCGTGTCGGGGGCAATCGATTCTGTCGGAGCGGTTGCCCAAAATAAAAGATGCGCATAAAATTCGCCAAATGTTCGATGCACGGTACCGCCGCGACTCTACGACGGTTCAAGGGAACCGAGGTTGATTCTTTTCGAGACTTTCATTCTTTGTACTTTCAAAGGTTGTATCGTTAACTTGAATCGAATCATCATACAGTAATTTACAATAGCGAGTGAACGATTTATTGTGACTTTCGTAAGTACGCGATGGCACGCTAGCCTCTAGCGTTCCTGTTATTTTGAGATTTGTTACATCTGTGATTTATTATTTATTGAGAAACTTATATATAACAAGATAATTGATAATCGAATATAATACATGCAATACTAGTTGTCGTGTGTACTTTAGAAATTACATTGTTTTTTTTAAAAAGGTTAGAATTTTTGGAGCCTAATCTTCGAGAGATAGTATTTTTAATTGCTTACGGTTTCCGACATACTTTCTCCCACACGACCGCTTCATTTCTGAATATTTTAGATTGTATTTTGTACATCTTAAACATTTTTATATTTCGAAACAAGCTTGATGACGCGAAATTGTCAAAATTTATGGACGATGAAATGTGTATCATGAGAGCCGCAGCGCTGGCGGCCGGCCAGTGGCATAACACGTTGGCCGCGGATGCTGCGGACCTTACACTCTGCAAACTTTATCACAATTCCAACATCCACATTCCCATATCATCATCATCAGCCCTTGTCTGTCTGTTGGACATAGGCCTTTGTTTCCCAATGCCTTCCACAGTATGTACATTCACTACGTTATTAATGAAATAAGTAAAAATCTCATCCGAATAACCAACTATAAAGAAACGATTAAATTTATGCAGTTAGTATATGGATATACAAAGATAGTGTTCATAATAAAATAAAATTAATTTACTTCGCTTGAGAAAAGAACAAATAAAATAGCAGTTACATAGAAATGTGGACTGAATTATTTAAATGTATTGTAAACAATAATTAATTCCATTGAAAGCGGCGTAAACAGGCGGTAAGTAATTAGCAAGCATGTTGTTCGGTTTCCGGCCGCGCGGCCGAGGTCGGCGTCGACCTAAACATTACAATTATTTTGATACTTCTTTATATTTTCAATGAACTTCCAATTAAATCGTTTCATTTAATTAAACATTTATTCAGTAGGAATTTTAATAAAATACTGGCAACATTTTTCTCTCGGAATAAATGTCAATCAGTCCTACAACTTAAAAATAATACTTCTAAATTGGGGAAACGTCTAGTTCGAGAAATCCTTACCAGATTATAAAATGTTTTCTTTTGACAATTTAATTTTTGACTTGAATAAACTAAAAAATAAACGAATCAATGATTAAAAAGTGTATTTATTAAAGTATAGTTAAGTAATGGTGTTATTATCAATGTAATTTTTAAACTTTTCAATTAAGAACGGACCAAAAACAAAGTAGGTCGGAGAAAACGATAACTTTTGTTTCACTTATCGAGATTGTGTTACGTTCAGAAAACGTAATTTGTTGCTGCAATTAATTTTACTTTAGGAGCCCGAGGTCTCAGGGGCTCGTTGGGGGTAATAGGTACGGGGGTCAACGATGACATAATTGGAAATCGATCGCCGCCAATCAGTTATAGTCAGTTACAGTAGTAGATTGTATGGAATAATAAATATATCATATTTTCCATTACCAACGCATATTCAACAGCTGTACACTATCTCTGTAGCATATAGCAAACAATGTTGATGTAATTTAATAAAACGCATTAAAGTCGGACATGTTCCGCGCGGAGAGCATCACTCACACACACATTGAATTCAAAATCAAAATGGCGGCTGTGGGCGGCGATTGCCAATCTGTCAACTCTCATTCATGATGAGCAGTGTCGACATCTGTGTGTTTTTTGTATTTACATATTTTTAAAAAGCATTGAAATATTTTCGCATATATTTTAAGTGTTACAAACGTGTTAATGGAATTAGAGTACAGTGTGTCTATTATTTGCCGGTTTCTTACCGGTTATTACAACACTAGTTTCATAGTTATTTCTTATGTATGACCAAACGATATTGTAACGGGACGTGTGCAATGGTCTATTGATTTAATCAGTGACATACTTCGGCGTTCCTGACTGAACTGTTTTATATTATGAATGTATTGACGCTTTGTAGATTAAGTTTAATAATTTTAATCAACTTTTGTTCCATTACGCGCCGTTTCCAGTTGCTGGCAGTTTCTAAAGTTATGTCTTTGACATATCTTGGTAATATAACGTGTAAAATACACGTGCTAGTTAATCTACAGCATGTCGGAGCCGACTTATTCACTAAGTCGGCTTCTTTCCGACTTACATCAAGGTCTGTAAGACATAGACTACAGTCTTGTAAAATAAATTTGTGCTTATTAGAAACGTATATGTTCTAAATTCAAATTAAATGATTGTAATACAATTAATTAAATATGATAACTGGTCGGATGTTTTTTGATCTTATAACGTTCAATACATCTTGTTGTTTACTTAGTTGCCAAGGAGTTTGTATTACTATGGACGATGGCCTTTTCTACATAAAATACTATCGCAAACGGATACAACCTGTTTACAATTGATATATGCCACTATTGCGTTGTTAATCTTAATTATATTTATAACGGAAGATATAGACGTCATGTTGAGTGGCGTAGCTCGGTAACCAAGGGCCCTGGGGCAGATTAAAAATGAAGTCCCACTGCTATGTTAATTCATTAATTTTTTTAACCGTTCTCGAAAAACAAAATCTTAACTCGATCACAAGACAACGCGCTTCGATGAATAATAAAACGCACATATCACTATCCGTCAAGCCGACGACGCTGCCAATGTTCAGAAAGTATTTAGGTGAATTCACTACGAGTAACTTCCGAATTTTCCCTCAACTGAGTTGTCATTATTAAAATGGGTTTGCAACCTGTCATATGTACTTTGAAAATGGGAGAAATTTCCAAAAGTTCAGTTCGATCGAGATTTTTATTTCTGGTAATGAGTATTTCTGGGTTTGGCCCGGCACCAGGGGGCACTGGGGGCACCTAGCCCATAGGTAGCTACGCCTCTGGTCATATTACAAGATATCCTTTTGTTTTTCTGAATGTTTCCTTGCTATTAACCTCTGACTTATTAACATTTATAGTTATTACTAGCCTATTTGGTATAATCACCAATATTGAAACATCATCTTCAAACGTCCTTTGTCCTTTGAAATTTAACAAGTAATACGCGGTAGGTCGTGACGCGCAATTTGATTCTATCATCAGATATTAATATATGCACTAAAATATTTCCGTAGCGCCGGCGGTGCGTTCCCAAACCGATGTCAATAAAACTCTTTTAGAATTCGGCGCGGGGTCGTTTGTTTCTATGGAACGGAACATCGCGATTCGGAGAAATATGAAAATAAAAACATAAGAACTATTTACTGGAAACATTTTTTTTTCTTTTTACACCTGCTAGTTAGACAGTAACATTGACAACCAAGTAGCATTAAAAAACAAAAGGAATATTGCAGTTTTTACATCATAAAGAAAGCGTAAATAGTATTATTAATTCAGCGGTAAATCCATGGATAAACTGTTTGTATTAACTTCCGAAAATACCGTTACAAATGTTTATTACTGGACACTCCCATCCGGGAAACGGGAATATGTTTACTATAGTACTATTATAACTCCTGAGTACGTATATTAAAAATAAAAATGAAAATAATGTCTATGGTCCAAATAAAAATACATATGTCTGAAGTTACGGTAATTTAATAATATTTATCGGTAAGTCATTAAACGATAATCAGGACATCCCTTAAATTACCGTTTATGGTATAATGTCACCCGACATACAAGACCTTTAAATTTTATACTAAAGATTTTGATTGGTTGAAAAGTTGTTTTTTTTATATCAACTGTAAAAGGGAACTTAATACTGGTCAATACAACAAAGCGATAAAATTGCTTGTTAAATTGATATTTGAAATGCTTAAATTCTTTGTGTATTATGTTAATTATTTTAAAACAAAAACATGACAAACAAGCTTCGCATATTTTGGATATGTAAAAGAACTCTTTCGGAATTCAAATACATTTTATATCTTGAGTTATTTTATATATAAGAAACAAGATAAACAATATAAATGAGGCGTAAGAATGTACGGGGGCAGTAAACAAAGTGTCAGTCTTATCTAATACCTTCCCCGAGGCAAACAGGACCCGGCGCGAATCGATAACGTACCCCGTAAACAACAACACACAATTCAACCTCCAAATGATTTATACTCTATAATTTATCGTTCAAATATACCAACAAAACACAAAACATCCTTTATTGAATATAAATTGAACAATTTTCTGTCATATGACCCACTTACCAGTAATCAATTTGGCGAACTACATTTGCAAAGGCACTAACAATTAACACAACCACAACACGGAGCGACGGACATTGAGTATTGAAAAAAAATTATACAGAGAAAAATCAATAATATCAAGTCGCCATTCGTTAGAAGACTGGCCGCGGGCCGCGCGGGCTGGAGCGCTCATTCAATACTGAACGGGAGCGGCGCATGCGTACAGCGACCAGAGCGCCCGGTGACGCAAAAGAGCGGGAAATATGACGTTTCGCTTTATTAGTGATCTGTGGCTGAAAAAGAGAAACTGCCTTTATTAATTTTATTCTAAAACATTTTAATACTTTATCTAATGTGTGGTAATGTTTATAAAACTATTCTTTACAATTTAATACAGATTGCCGTCCGATGCGTCAGTGGGCGTCGACCCACTTCAGTGTTCCCGCTGCTCGTTCGTTCTCATCTAATAAAACAAGCAAATAAGTAACGTCTGTTCTAGACTAGATCATAAAAGAGCTACACTATACTCATCCTCCAAATATCAGTTTTCCTTCTAATTTGATTTCTATTTCCATTTATCGTCAATAAAGCGACAGCTAAGATTTTATTTACTATCGTTCCAATTTCTGTTTCTCTATTAAAGATATCATCATCAGCCTCTGGACATAGGACTTACCCGATGCTTTGCCTCCAAATGCCAGTAGGCGGATATTTATTTATTAAAATATACGGAACTTTAGACAATAAGAATTATTCTCCCTTAACTTCAAGACTATTTACAAAGTAGTATGTTTAACTAACAGAGATAACACTGTCCAAATAACTGATAATCTTTGAGACGTCTGTCTAATAGTAAACAGTTGAATGGAGCCTTGCTAAAGGTTACAAAAGACCAAGAATAAAAACATTGCCGTGAAGCGCCAGCAGACTAATGGGTGCGGATCTCTGATCACATGGTCGAGAATTCGAATCCCATTCGTCTATTGTCGTAAAATATATCCCATCAGAAGTTTAGATGTTAGTTGGAATGGCGAAAAATTGTATTAGTTTAATGAATAAAAACCTGTGAATATTTTAATACGAATAAGTAAAGAAACATATATATTTAATATAATTGAAGATGTTTAAGAATTTTTTCGAAAAACATTCATCAGTTCGCGGAATTTCCTTAAACTAATACAATAAAAAAGTGAAACGAAAGAAAAAAAAACTGTATTATTAAAACACAATAAGATTATAAAGGAAGTCTGTAGGATCTGGAACAGGCAAATAGACTTAGCAAAATATATTTGGAGATGATATTGTACGCTTTGTGCAAACACAATTATGACATATCGAGAACTCTGCAGCTTCTCGTTTGTTAGCTGCCGACATTAAAATACTTTTTATTCCATCCTATTTAGTTATTGTTGAATTATATTCTAATCTTTTTACACAAAGTCTGTTTTTTTTTAATAAAAACATTAGTAGATTTTAGTTAATTTACTAATATTTCTTATAACCATTTTTGGTAAGCTTAAAGCTCGTGTTAGAATATGGCTGCGACAGTCGAATGGGATTATACAGTTTTTTTTTCAGTAGATAAATCGCACATTTCTAATTTTCTATTATTTTTAAAATCACTAAACATCTACGTGTTCATAATTTATTACAATAAAGGCCTATTAATGTCACTGCCTTGAACGACGTAAGTTGTCGCGATGCCTACAAACGAAAACCCACGCTTTTTTGCTTCACACTTTATCTTAAACACATTAACTATACATAAACATTAAATTAAAAAAAATGCTACTAAATTGAAATGAGCCTAAATTCGATCTTTCAAAAAAACCGGTAAAGTGATTTCTGCTACATCCCTAATTATATTGCACTGACAGCTGTCAAAGTGATTTTGATTATTGACAATTTTATTCAATTTTCTACAATTTTGTAACGTAGTATTTTATTGTGGACTTGTTTGAAATGTAACATTTCAACGTAACAACTTTCAGTATTATCGTTATCTGGTTACTGGCAAGTCGTCCACAGGTCGGGGCATTATAACCTAGTCAGTGCAAAACGACTCCTTACCTAATGCATTACGTCACATTATTGTGTTGTTGAGTTTTTGTTGGGACCAACATTTCAAATATTAGAAGGATAATTATTTTAAAGTATTAACAGCCTTTATATCGCGGTTTATTCTTAATTGTATTAGACATGTAGAAGAAAACCTTTACAAATTGAGAGATTTACAAATCACATTAACTTAACCAAAATTAAACTGAATAGACTTTGGCAAGTTATTTCGAATCAGATATATTAAAATATTTACTGTTAAACTGTCTATTTCACTTTAGATTTTATTTGAAGAATAAAAAATGAAATTATTTGACAAAAATAAACATTTTTCAAATATAACTAAAAGGTTGCCACCGTGTCCGCGAGAGGGTTCGTCGACCGGCAAAGAGTGTCAATGGGGTGGGTATCTATGGGGTAATGGCGCAACGTCTTCGCAATAAACTCGGCATGTCGCATGGGTCAGGGGTAGCAAACGAGCTACTGAACGGTCGTAACAAATACAAGTAATTAACTATTTTAGTTCGTTCCTTTTACCTCACATTTAAAACGATTTGTTCCAAAACGAAATGGATGTTTATACATAAACTAACTAACTAACTAGAGTGGCGCAGCGACCCGAAGCGTGTCTTGGCCTCATGATGTTTTGAAATAACTATATACTACGGTCTTTGTTGAGACCTCTCCGCGGCCGGCCTTGTCGACGCTTGTTATCAACTCAAATTATT
>JAODUI010000014.1:4969784-4985600 GCA_027563995.1 Papilio gigon | reverse complement strand
CGCCATCGCGACCCAGTCCCGGACTTGCAGCTCTCTCAGGTCCTTCTGCACCTCGTCTACCCAGCGATACCTGGGGCGGCCAACCGGGCGTCGACCATTTGGCCGTCCCAAGTACATACTGGGAATGTAATTAACAAAGATGGCTACAATAATTATAGTTATCCGTTCACATTTTTTTTTCCTTAAATGCGGCAAACGTATGAGTTATCAATCTATTATCAAAAACCAACGTAAAAATGTCATAACTACAGTTTTACATTCATAATTAAAATGAATCTAAGAGCTAAGAACTTTAATTCTAAAAAGTAAAACTTGCGTCAGCGAATGTTGCGTACCCCTGGTTTAAACGACAGCAGGGAAGCTCGAGCTTTGACATTACAGGACACAGCTAGAAGCACAGATAATATAACCTACGTTTTCTTTATTGTCAATGGTGTCCACTGTCCCTTCACAGATAAATGGCGCCCGTGTTCCCGGGCGTGTCTGCATCGAATCGATCTATGCAATTATGGGTCACCTAACATAACCGCCGCCTTTAATATATTCATCTTGGTAATTTTATTTTAAAATTAAAAAAAAATCGTAGAGATTACTTTAAAGAGTGGATTTTTTAAATTTTACTTTAAATAAATAAGGGACATTTTTTGTCGTTTTTTTTTCTACAGAAGCTCAAAATTTTCTTTTCAAAATGTATTTAAATGTAATAACAATTCACGTAAAAGTTCCTTTTTTTTTGTTTTTTATTAACGAATTAGTTTTTTTTTTATAAAAGAATAAGAGGGTAATATATTTAGGTAGGAAGCTACTGTTATTTGTAAAGCTGAGTAAATTACTATCAGTTAATTACGTCTTTACTGACTCAGATGTAAACATTTGCAATCTTATTTCGTTTGAATTAATTGACTATAATAATTCGAGTTTTATAAACAAATTACTTCAATACGATGTTCGATAAATGTAATGATTTTTTCAAGTCCTGTTTATAACTGTTATTTCTAAATGTAAATCTTTGGTAGCCGAAATTGCTAAAATAAGAAAAAATAACTCTTTTCCCGTACACTAAAGTTTACCGAATACATGATTATTTAATTAAAGTCTATTTGCGTTACGATAAACTAATATTAACTCTGGTATTTCATCAGTAAAACACAAAGTTGAAGAAAATGTTCTCTCGTGATGTCTCATACCCGAAACAATCTGATACAACTTTGTCAGCTCGCAAACTCCCCACCGCGCTCCGGTCGTTATCTATTATTTACTGTTTATTGTTTAAAAAAAATTGAAAGTTTGAGAGAAAAAATACATTACAAGAAATGAACATAAAATACGAAACAATAATGTAACGGTCTATTATTTAAAAGTAAAAAATTTCTTCTTTTTTCTTTAATGGCTTTCTTTATTCTTAACCTATTGAAACTTCTTGGACACCTAACTTAGGTTGGATTTCGTCGCGTATGACGTAAAGACATTGGTAGGAGGCGCGTATTTAAGCTGAACGTGTAGGTTTGGGCCCGTTCAAGCGTTGCTGCGCCACCGACGCTCTCGCGGTAAACTAACAATATAGGTCAAATGCTTGTTATAACACAAACGAGGAGAGCGCATAAATAATTTGATTAGGTCCAGAGCTGTTTGTCGGACGCAGTTTACCTCCGCGCAATCTCCTCGGCAAACACGAAGCGATTGCGCGCGGGCCCGGTCACCAACAAACAGAGCAAATAATTGCCAATTACGTAGGTACATTATTTAGCTGTTACCTTCGACTTTGCTACGAATCATAGACTGGGAATTCGTTTTAAAAACAAATATATGAAATTATTAAAACTTACGTCAAACATTACAGTATACTATCAAGGCTACCGATGGGCTCGAAACTTATCGATACTGACATGTTCGCAGTGTTCCAGCTTCAAAGCTGCAGTCGCTCGAACGTTTAGTACGTATTGAGTGGATGACGCGGGCACGACCCAATAGGGTGCAGTTTTAAATATGTTTGTGATAAAAATGTCGGTCTGGTTTTTGAGTTCTTTATTTATTAATATAAAAGAAAGTGCGGAGTTTGCGGACTAGGCAATTTTTAAGTGAACACAGCTAACGGTTGCGATAGTACCGACACCGATCTACACGTGAGCTAAGCTGTTATTATTAGTAGAATAAGTATATAATTTGAAATAACTTCGTAGATTATTTTAAAATAATAATAAGTCCTGCCCTTCACTTTAACTATTACTAGTTTCGTTTTAAATTCACGAAATTGTAAATATCATGACATAAAGATTGAAACGTGAAAAAATTAATTGACATAACAAGTGGTCAATAGAAACAGGCGTCGCCAATAAAATCCCCATCGATTGTTCTCCGAAGCGATCGTAAAACATACACCAATTGTATAAATTGAACTTCGCCTTTACTATTTAAAAGTCGTATTTCGTTTACGATCGATCGGTACCAATAGAAATAAATACAGCACTCACAATGTATAACTATGTAGCTACGATTTCAATCTATTAATATTTAAATTTTAAAATTATTTAATCTATATCTATTCTTTGACATCCGGTCATATTATATCAGCTTTCCTTTCACAACTATATTTATTTTAATTTCTAACAAATAATTCATCTACAATCCTTTCGTGGAATGCTAAAAAAGATTTCTTTTGTTATCCAACATAAAAAAAACAATTTGTCTCTGGTTAACAAATGTCATAATTTTTGGCGGCAATTCTTACATGTCAGAAAGTTTGATAGGTTATTAATAACCTGACATTTATTCAAACGTCACAACGAAGAGAATACTGTCAGTAAATAACTAGTAAAAGTTATTTCTTGAGTAGCTATTGAACGGCGACTAGTGTGTAGTGCACACAGATCAGCAGCAACCAAAGACTATAACGATTCGATACCGATTACACTGACCAGAGTTTACTTAACAGTTCTCATTACTGTCAATAAATAAACCATTTAATAGGCTCATTAAACTATTCGCTTGTATGTGGGCTGAATAAATTTATGCTCCTACAAATTTATCCGGCCCGGCGAGTGGCGCTGTGGTCGCGGTTAATTCTGTCGGAAAATACCTAATATATTAACATTTAATGAAATAAAATCACATACAAGACACAACATGTCAACATATTTGGACTCCGAATAGGAAAACGTGGCGAGTTTTTCATGTTGCCATCGTGGCGCTAGTGAGCCAATGCTTTTAGTTTATCTTACATCCACCGGGGAGGACAAGTTTGTATGTTTGTATCTATTTGAAGAGCCACGTGCACAAGAGTATTATCCAATAAGCGGGATGCACAATGCAAGGTCACAGATTAGCACAATTGCCTTTTGACCATTGTACAGAATCCAGGAATAGACGGGACACGCCAATGACAATAGAATAAAGAAAACTAAACGAAGGACACATCCAAGGTCGCGTTACCGCGCCACCGATAAAACGTGAATACAGCCCGTTTGTAATTTACCCACATTAGTGATCGTCAATTGAATATTGAACGAAATCATTCGGTGACCTGGTTTAAATTGAGGTCACGTGATTGTCATCAGAGTAGACAACGGGCGAGTTTTTAAGGAAATTGGTAGTTATGTAATAAACAGATTTTTATTGACAAACAATGACTTAGTTAAATAGAGAGCTTAAAAAATACGGCAACTTGAAGTAAGCATTTAGTGACTTATTGAAACTTATTGGACAATAGTCCAGATAAAAAAACCTTAACACTAATAAAAAAAGTGCAAAAAATAAATAATTATATAAACTTATATACGTAGCATTGTAAAAGACGTTATTTTGATATAAATGCTTTGGACGCGTTTGGCAAGTATAGTCTAAGCAACAATATAAAAATCTATCCAGGGGGCGCTTCAATCGATTTATTACATCACTTTTTAATTTACACAAAGAAATTAGTGCCATAATTTTCCGCAATATGGCGTCGCTTTTGTTCAGGCTAAAGAATAAGTGAAGGTAATTTGCTTATTTTAAATAGGATATTTCTATCAAAGCACTAAAATGCTGCTTTAATTTTTTTATATCTTTAAGATTGTAAGCAACAAAACTAATTTTCGCACTTGTTCCTTTCATTCTAAGAATTAATATTTAGTTTTTGATTTTTTTAGGTGTCCTTCTCGACAGCGTGTTTTTACTTTCTTTTTACAGACGCGACGAATATCTAGTTAGTGTGAGGTGTAGGTGTTATTTGTCACATGTTTTGCTGCAAGAATTTCTTTTCATTGATGCAATTTTCTAATTCATCGTGATAATTGTCAATCGCGGCGTCGAGGCCCGGACTCTTCACTTCGAAGCTGTCCCCGGTGATTATCTTCTCTCTGTTCAACGTCGAATCGAATCTGACTTTCTTGCCCGGAGTATTCGGTTTAGTTGAAGACGCGTCCGAGTCATTCGTTCGTTCTCTGAGCGGCGTTACGTTCATGTTCAATCTAGTATTTCTGATAGTTTTAATAGTTTCATATTGATTATCTTCTTCGATCTCCTCTATTTCTATTTCATCAGAATTATCCAAATTCAATCCGGGATTCTCTATTCCCGATCCCTTGGCCGGTGTCGTTTGTTTGTGCGGTCTGCGCGGCACCTCGTACGGGTTCAAACTACTATTGTGTTCAACTTTCTCGCCTTTGAATGTCTTTTTCAAAGTTTTCATAACTTTTTTGGAGATTTTATTGATTTTAAAAATATTTTTCAAATCTTTCTTACCGTCGTTCGAATCCGTTGAGAAGTTGACGTCGTTGTTTTTGTTTAAATTCAAAATGTCCACTGCACTGAATCTCGACACGTCGTGTCCGAGGACTTTGCTTTGTTTGTTGTAATTAGCGCCATCTTTCGTCGCGTCGTCTATATTTTCATAGATAGGACTCTCCGATCTGTAACTGTCGATGTTTTCGTATTCGTTGTTGTCTGTGGTCGGGAGAGATTCGTTGACAGTCGATATCGTAGTGTTATTGTCGCCAGTGAACAGTGTTCTCGGCACGATGCTGCGGAGCGGCGCGGCCGCGCTCGTCACCGGCCGGGTGATCGCTTCCATGTTGTATTCCAATTCTGATTTCGTCTCGTCAAATGTGAACGGGTTCTCTGTTGTTTCGATTTTCACATTTAAGTCTGGATCTAAGAATGGATTCGTACATTTCTTCTGCGCTCGCTTTCTCTTTGTAACGATTGTTATCGTTTTGATCTCCATTATGTTACTTTCGTTCAAATCATCGTCTAAATATAATGATTGGTTTGCTTCGGACGGAGAATTTAACGCGAGTCTGTCAATGAAGCTCAAGTTTAAATTGCTCGTGTTGTTAACGATTATTTGATTCGTAACTTGAGTCTGTATGTTGGTTATATTATTGACAGATAAATCAGCGTCCAGGTCAGTCGTGAGCGCATTCAAAGATCTTTGTTCTATTATAGATATACCGGAATCCAATTCACCAGTACTTAAATTGGAATCCGCGCCATCTTGTGGTTCAAATATATTTCTAGAATCTGTATTATGTTGTGTTGTAATTTCAGTTAAATTAGCATATATAGGCTCAGTAGAGCACGGCCCGGGATTTTTATCGTTCGATTTAACTGGACACTCGTATGTCCTGACATTTTTACGTACATTTTCCAATTCTCGTATTAAAAATTCATTGACAGCGGCTCTACTGATGCCTAGATCCAAAGCGGTATTTTCGAAAGCGACAATATCACAGCTTTTTGTTCTCTTACGACGTTTGCCCGGTGTTATTTCCATTGCGTTGTTGCACATGGGGTCTTCGTTGGCAAGGAGGTCTAATGCGGGGTTTAAAAAAACGTTGGAGCTCGGCACTATTCGTTTTCTTTTGTTTTTCAAATTACCTTTCACTTCAAATATGTTGTTGTCCACAGGTTCCATGCTGCACTGGGGACAGAGGTGTTCTGTTAAAGTTGGTCAGCATTGGAGCCATCAAATAATCAAGTCTATGTTGACTTGTATTAGGAAAATTTTTAACATTGTCCATGTTATTAAAATTCGCCAGTAATAAAGCATAGCTTATAAACAAATAATGTTTCATAAAAATAAACAATAAATACCCCTTTTTTGTGTAAAAATAGTAAATAGTTTGTTTATTTATGTAATAATACTAAAACATATTTTTTTTGTTGTTGAAACTGCTACAATGCAAATAGTGACAACTTAAAAAAAATACATGATAATGAAGAATATAACAATTTCACAAGAGACCAAAAAGTTTAGTAATATTGTAAGAACAAAGATCTTTAACTTTTTTCGTCAAAATGTTATGAGTTTTACTTACCCATTTATTTGATAAACAACTATAGTTTCTTTGGATAAAACTAGCTATTTAAGATCACAGTATTGAATAAAGGAAACTTTTATTAATTATATTTGTGTTCAAGTCAATTTTCATTTATAATTCACCTTTTACACTTTTCTAAACAAATGCTTCGAAAACGGCAGGTGTTCGAGGACGGTTACACTTCTGACAGCTACTGTACGAAGTTGCCCTAAGCAATAACTCGTAGGAAAAACTTCTTGGGTGAAATAATGATAAAAGATGCTTCAATAAATTATAAACATTTGCTTCAAAATAAAACTATTAAATAGACTTTGTTATGTTTTTCATACTTTCATTTGTTAATTACACCACGATTAAAAGAAAAACAAAATCTGTGGTTTGAATTCACTTTTTAGGACTGAAATTTGAAAACTAGATGGCACTGATCTGTTATTTTAGTACGCCGGAGCAATTTCTAGTTATGTTTGCACTATAAAAGTAAACATTGTAAATTAAAATATAGGTCATCTGTATGCCTTTTTTCAATCTGATACCATAATTTCAGTATCATACATTCTTTCCATGGTATTATAAAGGAGATATTTAATTAAAACACTCAATTTAAATAAAAAATTTAATGCAACAAAAATCACAATTTACGGTTACCGGAACCAATATCACAATAGGGCTACGTCTAGTTAGGACAAAAATTAACTAAAAAAACCAGCACATTAAAAAAAACCTTCACCAACACATATAAATAAAGTAAATATAATGTAATATATTCGTATTGTTTTGTACTAATCTACTAAACGTTTCCACAGTACATACAGCTCAACAATGGTTATATAAATTTGTAACTCTGCAAATACACAAAGCTGCGTAAATTTGCTTTTTCCGATTTTGTACATTTATAAATGCTGAAAAACGATAAACAAGCATAATAGATAATATATATAGTCGAATTCAATATAAATGAGAAATTACACTGTCACCGTCTGACAATGTCTGTGGATTTGTCTTGTAACGTTTCAGCATTCAAATTTGAGGTTCTAATCTGTTTTTTTACCAAATCCTTCACAGTGTTATTTAGTTAAAATAGTATAGATTTGTTATAATTTCTCATTTCCATTAAATTCTGCAACACACGAGCACGAATGTCAATAAATTATTTGAATCGAATAAAAAATATACTATAAGTAAACGAGTTATTTTTAAACGAACAGGTTGCCGTTGTTTTTTTTTCTATATTTAATTATAAAACCGAACAGATCAGATAAATGTCATGGTCGACGTCAGAGGTCGTTTCACTCGGTCCATTTATCAATGTATACATTCATTTTCAACTTATGAATAACTTAATAGATTGCAAGTTACAACTGTTTGACATTTAAATTAATAAAATAAGTATAGACTACAGGTCAGAAATTACATTAACTTATAGTTTGTGTTTTTCTTGTACTATGTACCTTGGTATAGTTGCCAACATTAAATTGGCCGCACTGCCCGTAATACAGTTCAGTACGGAGGGCAGATAAACAATTTATAGCTTTGTAAATTGGCTGACAATTTTTGTGACTGATAAGGTCCTAAAAAAATACCTCATCTGGAAAACTATACTACGGCGAAAAGACCTCCTTTAGTGGTAAAATTTCTCAGTGTTGCTATTTAAAATACAAGATGACATTTAGAAAATCGATTCTAGACTACACGTCCAACTTGTATGGTTGGTTAGATCTCTACATCCTACAACCTTAATTATATTATTTTGGACCTAAAAGCTGTAGTCGCTTGAGCGGTTAGTTCGTATTGAGTCTACAACGCGTGCACCAGAACCACTAGGATGCAGTTTTTAAATATGTTTGTGAGAAAGAAGTTGGTCAGTGATCAGTGCAGGTTGACGCGTAATTACTGTTTACTATTATCCCGGATTTTGTGCTCCTCATTCGCCATTTTATGAGAAATGGCAAAGATTGCTGACAAGACACTTTTTTAAAGTGGACCAACGCGAACGTTTGTTTCTACAAACAAGCAAAAAATTAATATTATTAAATTTACATAGGTATTTATAATTTTATTAACTTTTCATAGACAATGAGAGAATTGACTTTTTTATTCAAGTATTCAGTCAAAAATAGTTGCCAGTTAATTTTTTTAATTTAAAAATTCTAATTGGAATGTTTTTTTTTTTAATATTTTCTCTGTCTTCATAATTATGAAATATTTATTATATAATTATTTATATATGATATAATATTTTAAGTATAATTGACAAATGTGATAATATTCATAAAATGCAGTAAATATCAATTGACTTTTGTAATTAAAATAATATATGAATAATAATAATTATAACACGGTTACTATATTAAGCGCCAATAGTCTAATGGTTACGTATTACCGATCTAGAGGTCGTGAGTTCGAAACGCATTTGACTATTGTAAACTATAACCTAAGACAAGCTTTTTTCAAGCTTACCTGTTCACAATATTAGTAAATCAATCAAAATCTACGAATATTACAAAAAATGGTCCATTTAAAGAAAGCCTTATTAGGCTGTATATATACAAATATAATTCAAGATTTATAGAATTTTACTATTTTTATCTACAATCGAAGGTCTTAGATCAATTTAGAAAAAAATATTTAAAAAAATGAACATTCATTTTAAGCGAAAAGTCTATAAATAAAGACTAAAGATTGCTGCACTCAGTCGTTAAACAGTCACCACGCGACTGACTCAGCCGGATTTCTCTAAGTAAGAACCCCGAGTGCAGCGGGAAGACCTCACTAAACTGTCCTAACAAAATTTGTAATATTCAATTGATAAAACAAATAAATCACTAGCTTTTGCCCGCGACTTCGTCCGCTCGGGAAAATATAGTAAGGAACCTTAATAATCCATACAGCTATTTTGGAGTCACTAACAAACATCCATACATCTAAGCTTTCGCATTTATTAGAGAAAGATTTAATACGATTTTTTTATTAAATATATCTGTAACAGCTCAACAGATGTCGCTGTTGGCATAATAGAACACAGTCTTAAAGAACACGCCACGGACAGAGTCGCGAGCTAAAGCTAGTGTTTAAATAAAAAAGCCTGCAGCGCTTTAAGTACTCAGAAAGGATGGAATGAACTTTGTATTATTAATTTAACTATTTAGTCTATGTCTAGATTCTTAAAAGCCTTCTCCATGGCTCTGTCCCGCTTCTTGTCCGGCAGAGCTTCGATCCTCTGATGCTCCTCAGCTTTGAAGTACGGCTCCAAATCTTGCAGTTGCTGCATACATCGTTTATGCAACGTCTGGGTATCAGGTAACGTGCCCCCATGGTCGGGGGGTAACGCCGAGCGTGGAACTACTGATTCATAGAACTTCTCCAGATCCTCGTTTTTGTGGTGAAATTTAATCTGAAAGAACATTTGATATCATACATTCTAATTTCTGGTAATATGCAATTCATTAGTTTGCTCTAATCCATTGCATTTCTCCAAATTTAATTTCCCTTTCCATTTTCACAACCCATCATATCAGCCACACGTCGCTCACTGGCGGTCGCTTCCCTCAAAAATCGCTACGATCGGTCCTCGGCCGCCCTCATCCAGGTTACTCCCGCAAACTCGACCAGATCGGTCCATATCGCGGGGGGCCGACCCTCTACAGGTTATCATACTATAGAAGAGGGGAAAAGACTTAGGTTTCTGATGAATGTGCCATCAGATACGTTGAACTGTTTGACTTGACGACTCCTCTGTGTGGGCATAGTATCACACCTGGCGAGCCGCGGCAGCTTCCGTCTCTAACGTAATTTATCTCACCATATCAAAGAACTTCTTATCCATGAAGGGTCTTATGAGCAGCAGCAGCTTATCCAGCACCGGCTCCGTGTTGAACACATGGATGGCCTTCATGCGCACCGGCAGCGCCTCTTGGACGTACTGGAAGAACTTGCGCAAAGACCTGCAAGTGAGAGAATAATGTGCTGTCACAGTAATATCATCATCACCAGCGACGTCTGATGGGGGAGGAAATTGTTGGAATTGAGGCCACAGTTAGGGACCAGGAGTGTGGGGCGGCCTGCGTCCAGGTGGACCGACGACTTAGTGAGAGATGTTACATGCGGAAGGGAAAACCGCATACTGTGGAAGGATTTGGGAAAGGATTATGTCCAGCAGTGAGCAGACAGGTGCTGATGATGATGATTTCTATTAAGTCGAATTAAATATTTATACTATTTTATAAAGCGTAAGTTTTTTTAGCGTTGTTATAGAACAAATTTGAACAACTCTTTTTATTTCTACAAATAAACTAGGTCATACACAACCATAGGCTCGATGCGAGTTAACGCATATCTTTGAATGTCCGTGTATGTTCAGGAACCAAGTTTTCCTTCACCGTGAGAACATCATTATAAAAGCGTGTTAATGTCACGCTTAATAAATAAATAAAATAAGTACGTTTTCAAATAATATAAATTTACTGTGTGCAGTTTTACTGTGGTTGTTTTAACGTTTGCCTAGTTCTAGATATATTTTAAAGCATTAAACAGGTTTTATTTTGTCTATGTTTATTAGTTACACGAAAAGACGGATAATTGTGGGAAAATAAGTTTGAAAATACATGAAACCTGATATATGTTATCCAAGCGAACTACTTAGATTTTGTATTGTTGGATATTTTTACTTAATAAAGTGTTTATATATGTGTGAGAGATGTGAAAGAGAAGAGAAAGTTGCATACAATTTTATTTCTTCATCATAATTTTGTTTTCATCTTAATGAAACGTTATAAACCGACAAAATGGCGTCCTCTAGAAGTGAGTGTGAGCAGGCTATCAGTGTCACGGCCGTAGCCAAAGTCAAACTGCTCAAATGTGTACTTTGGTCATACAGAATATTACACACAAGTACATCGTTTCTTTATGTGCTAATAAAAATATTCAAAAGTAAAAACTTCATAAATTAAAATAAGGAAACAATGCGGACAGTTTTAATTTAAAATTGTTAGATTTCATTAAAATTATATCTCGAGAATGGTACAGTTTTAAATATAATTACAATTAATATATTAAAATTAAATAAAAACATGTTAATATGTGTATGAAATTATAATAAAATGAAAATAATTTCCCATATTTCTTAATATTTTATAATAAAAAAAAATTCCTGGGCAATTGCGAGACAAGGCTAACTGCGATTTAATTTTTTTTATTGAATTAAATTAAATAATCAGTGCACGGACATATTCAAGTATTTACATAGTTTCAATGTTATTTTAAACATTGTAATAAAACCCCTTTTGTTGCAACCAACTTGTCTCTAAGGAAGCACATTTCATAGGAAATAAAGTTACTACAACCGGCATACCTTTGCTTGTCCTTTTGAAAGCTAAAACATATAGTCATATATACATACTATTATCATATATCAAGTAAATCATAATAAAAATATACAGCACTATATTACTCCATACAGTTTGGAGAAAGTACTCCATACATTATTATGTTAAAAGAAATATTATACGACATATATTTACTTCTATACTTAACAACAGTTGGTCATAAACTGTACTAGTACAATCACAAACGTTCGCGGTGTTCCACTTAAAAAAAATTGTATTGTCCGCTAACTGTACCTTTTCTCACAAAATGGCGAATGAGGAGCATTAAGACCGGGGTAATAGTAAACAGTAATTCGTCATCAACCTGCACTGATCACTGATCAACTTTTTTCTCACAAACATATTTAAAAACTGCATCCTAGTGGTTCGTGCCCGCGTTGTCCATTCAATACATACGAAACTTTCAAGCGACTGCAGCTCTTAGGTGGAACACCGCGGACGGACGTGATGGTAACCATCAAAAAAGGTTAACACTATAAATCAGTAGTCGTCAAACCGCGGCCTGCGGACCTTTCAAATTTATACACATTTCGAAGAAAAAAACCTTTATAAGAAACCCCGAACATTTTCAATAAAGTATAAAAAGATTTTTCTGTTGCTTCAAATACAAAGAATAATTCTCAAGAACCTTATATCTACGGAGGAAACGCATTACAACAGCTCATAAGAAAATTGAATATATATGTAGAGTCAAGTCAGTGCACGAATGTGGGGCGCAGTGATACCTCACATTGAAACTATTTGGCCCTTGGATAGAACAGTGTGACGACCACTGCTATGAATGCAACTGTCCCAAAACCCAGTGTAGTATAACAGCGGCATTGAAGGTTTTAATAGTACTCACGACAAGCCAACCCGGGTGAGATGTCCCAGCTTCACTCCTCGCATGTCGAACAGGAACACGTAGCCTGGCTGCGGACCTCTTTTATATAAGCATGCGTCTGGAAGTATAACAGAAATATAGTTAAGACGGACATTAGCTATAGCTATATATAGCTTAGTCATTCCTATATTATGTAAGGGACCGTTCAAGTATTACGTAAGCACATTTATTACAATTGTTCACCCCGCCCCACCCTTGTCAGCAAATGTAAGCAAAGCTCTGACCTCCCATGATGTAAACATTGGTATATGAATTCTTCTACTAATATATAACAATTTTATGAATGATTAATGACCAGTAGTTATGATTCGTTTTGGCTAGTTTTCAAGCGCAGACAATGTGTGTTGCTAAATATGTGTAAAACAGTCAGAACTACAGCTGACGTAATCACCATCCTGCACCACCCCGCGCCTTCCTGTTAGTGCTCACGTAATACCTGAACGGCCTCTAAACGTAGGTTTACACTGCCTAAAAACCTTAACCAAATATTGTTTTAAAAAATATTAATATTGTTTTAAATCTTCTTTGAATAGGATAAAAGTTAAGGCAATGGGGAAGGAGGAAGGTATGTCCTCCGTCCAAGTCCAGCAGTAGGCTAACGAAGGCTGCTGCTGATGATGATGATAAAATAGTTTATAATAATTAGACATTACTATTTCAATTTTAACCAATTATACTAGTAATAAGGTCATCTATGACCTCTCAAGGTCACCTGCGCACGCGCATTGCCCCAGCTACCACCAACTTTACGTTCTGCGCAACGACTCGTACGATGTTCCCATAATTGACCATTAATGGCCTGATTCAAATGAATTATAACGCAATAAATATCATTGTTATTTGTATCACAGTAATAACGTAGACATAATTTCGCAAGTTCAACACGGGTATTGCTAGAAACAAAAGATTCGCTGAATAGCATTTTACCGCACTGAGGCGACACTCGCAAACATATAGTTGTCTCTGTCTCGATACAGACTTTGAAAGAGATGGCGCTGTAATACAAGCATTA
Organism: Papilio gigon; assembly: GCA_027563995.1. Lineage (NCBI taxonomy): Eukaryota > Metazoa > Arthropoda > Insecta > Lepidoptera > Papilionidae > Papilio > Papilio gigon. The sequence continues at coordinate 4,972,025 of JAODUI010000014.1, read as the reverse complement.
TTGCACCCGTCTTTTAAAGTTCAAAGGTCGTTTACGACTTCATTAACACGTTCGCTGCGGCACCAAATTTTGCGTACTCTCCATCCTTGCGGTGCGAGTCATCCATCTGTTCCGCACTAACATCTAGTACGTTAGACGCCACCGCCTTTAACAAAGTTAAGTCGTTCGCATTATAGAGACGTTTTTCCTTGCTGCACCCCGGGGAAGTTGGATTGGCGATCATTTAGGCCTCGTTTCGCAGCGAACGTGTTAAGTCTTTAAAAAAAAATACTGTACATTGCGTTCATAAATTTAAATGTCTCATCAATTTACCTTCACCTTTTTTATTCAATGAAAACAAGGATTTAAAAATGCTTTTACATGGGACAAGGCCGGCGCCATATATCGCCACCAAGGATACTATACGGAAAGTTCTTCTTTCCAAAGGTACTGCTCATTAACTGCAAGTGTCAATGTTTTTCTAAAGATACACAAAATAATACAGAAATTATGCATTTCTTATCAATGTACTTATCTATGTAACTCATGTTATCAGTTCGATAAAAATGTAAATATTTTAATACGAAAGCTGTTAAAATTACAATATTAAATATAAAAATTGCTACGAGATATGCCAGAAGCCAACCCGTCCCCTTCCTCGTCCAGGGTACTAGATACAGGAAAAGGAAATATTCTTCTGTTCATACAAAAAATAAACTTTGACGTATTTTTGTAAAAAAAAAGAATATATAATAAGTATGTTTTTTCTCCCGTTCTTTTTAATTACTTCCTTTTAGTTGCTTCGCGAGCTGATAATGTTAAAAAATAAATATTTTATCATATCTAATGGCAAACGTTAAATCCACTTTTTCATCAGAGCCACGCGGCAGCCGCGAGGATGGCAAGGTCGGACGCCAATGAACATGTTTTAAACTAACGTGTTTAATTTTAATAAGTAATGATATACACAATTAATGCATTCAAAACAGGATGTATTTGCATTTCTTATAAGAGATTCTTATTTTTTTTTTGTTTAACTGTCCGCAAGTCCGCGGTCGTTCGGTGTAACCTCCTAAACATCATCATCATCAGCCCTTGTCTGTCCACTGTTGGACGTAGGCCTTCCACTGTATGTTCTCCTCATTCCGCATCCAAGGACTTCTAGTCCGCACTAAGTCGTCGGCCCACCCGGAGGGAGGACGCCCCATGCTCCAGGTCCCCGGGTGGCCTCCATTCTATCCATTTCCTCCCTCTCCTGGCGCGGCTGGCCCGGCATGTGACCGGCGCGTCGCCAGCACAGTCTACAGATCAAAATCTGTGGGCTCTTTAATATAATTTAATCTTCTAAACGGCTCAATCTACTTTGACTTAACTTTTGTGCAGCAGTAACGGAGGCTGTGTTTTTAGTGTAATTTTAATATAGCATTACTTAATTAGTGTTAACTTCATGCCAATATTATTAATTTACCAGTAGGACGTCGGACTAGAACAATAGTGATTCAATGATAAAAATGCATAATATTCTGATCCGTGCCACTCACATTGTCGCGTAGATACATTGTTTATATACCACATAATGTATCTTGATATATACAAGACTGACTTACTGTATAAAAAAGTATATTTTATGAGCGACATAGTACGCGACGTGAACATTCCCACGTAATTCAATTGTAACCGTGGGTTTACATTGTGATAAAAGTACATAAATGTTATTAATTAGAAAAAAAAACAAAATTGATATATTTTATACGACCTATATGTACTGACATATAGGTCGTACACTTGTTCACAAGATTTACTGCTTAATATCTATTCGTAATTTTTCCATGTGTGTCAAGCTTCTTTACAATCGCAAACGCTCGCGGTGTTCCATTTAAAAAGAAATGTTTTGTCCGCTATCTCTGCCCTTTCTCACAAATTAACGAATGAGGAGCATTAAGACCGGGATAATAGTAACCAGTAATTACTCGTCAACCTGCACTGATCACTGATCAAGTTTTTTCTCACAAACATATTTAAAAACTGCATCCTAGTGGTTCGTGTGCACGCGTTGTAGACTGAATACGAACTAACCGCGACTATAGTTTTTAGGGGGAACACCGCGAACGGACGCGTTGGTACAGACAGAACAGTTACGTTTAGCAAAACAACTGCGGTTTGATTGCATTCTTCTAAATCATTCTACATTAATTCCACCGTCCCTACATAGGGAAAAGAGTAGGTTGATGACGATGTTTATTCTACTTTTTTTCCTTCTAG
>JAODUI010000014.1:4945967-4963846 GCA_027563995.1 Papilio gigon | reverse complement strand
CATACTGTGGAAGGCATTGGGAAAGGCCTATGTCCAACAGTGGGCAGACAAGGGCTGTTGATAATGATGATGATGATGTCTACGGGGACTATTTCATACAAAACAATAGCAGTACTTTAATCTTCTGCTCTGTGTCTATAGTGTGTAATGTCTACCTTGGTGTAACTTCAACAATTCTTACCTACAGTCATGAAGAGCAACTTGACACCAGATTCCAGATGGTACTTGGATGGTTCCGTGTAGTGCAGCCGGTGGTAGATGAGGTCGAAGCCCTCGCACGACTTCTCCGGCAGGTACGAAAACTCTCTGAGAACAGTCACGACAATATTGTTAACAGCTAAGTTTCACATGACGACAAAACAGGCAGAGCAGTAGACGATGCCAAGACATTAGTCTTTGCTGTCTTATTCTGTCCTCGTGTGAATCTTGGTGTACTGCAGGTTTAAGAATAAATATACGATAGGACGTACTGCAGTTTCTTTAACTAACTTTTACCATAAAACATAAAACATTTAAATTTATTGAAAGTATAAAATCTAGACTTTTATACAAAACATGGACATCTAATAATTAAAAAGAACAATGAAAATTCAAATTTTTATTTAATTACAAAAAAAAAAACAATTATTGTATCGTCGATGGCGCAGTTGTTAAGCGCTTGAACGGACCGGACCGTAGTCGACATTGTCCAGGTTCGAGCCCCGCTATGTACCGATGTGTTTTTCAATTTTCGAATTGCATATATACATTATCCGAAGCTCTTACGGCTTTAACATCGTGATGCCTGCACACATCAGCAAAGAAATTCAAAGATATGTGTGAAGTCAACCAACACGCACTGGGCCAGCGTTGACTATGGTCTAGTCACCCCTAATAATAGGGTAGGTTGGCCCCTCGGTGGGGACGTGTAGTGAGCTGATGATGATGACGTAGAACATTACTCGTGCACCTAAACATTAACAGGGACCTGGATAACATCTCGAACTGAGTTAGATTAGTCTGTACTGACTAGACTAAGGACTAAAGATTAACAGTTTTTTTTTTAATTCCACGCAAACGAAGTAATAAAATATTATTATTACAAATAAATTATAATGCAGGTAGACCGTGAACTAAACGGACTTAGAAAGACGTCAATGCAAATTAAGTAAACTTCGTTAAATTAAAAGGTCCAGGGTTCGGTAGATAATAGTTTAATATAATATATGGTGTATTATTTACCTGCCTTACATTATCAACCTGCCATTTTCCCTATACAGGGTCAGCACAGTATGTACTCCATACATCTCTGTCAGCTCATATCTGAACTCACACCCTTACGAATATCTTCTTTCATACAATCCATCCACACCTTTGGTCTTCCTCTAACTTTATAGACATCCACATCCAATCTCATCACCTTCTTGTTTATATGCTCATGTTGCTAAGAGATTCTATTGTTTCGTACAAAATATTAAAATTAAATCGATTTTTCTTAAACACTCACGAGTCATGTCAACTGGTTCTTACGATTACGGAAGGAAAGAATACTGAACCTGTACATGTTAAATGGTCTGATAATGTATAGGATTCAAAAATTATAAATGCGGAAAACTGGTAACTCGTGAACCTTGCCCTTGGAAAATTGCATTTCCGATGACTAAAGGTTCGCGGACAATCATGAAACCTGTTCTCAATCAACGATAATTAAATACAAACTTGGTGACTCTCGGTTCGTCTGACATTTATACAGACAGAATTTTCCTTGTCACTTCAATGAGCGTGCAATGGACACAATAATCATCAGCTCACTACACGTCCCCACTGAGGGGCTCGGAGTCTACCCCATTTTAGGGGGTGACTAGGTCATAGTCAACCACGCTGGCCCAGTGTGGTTGACTTCACAAATATATAATTTCTTCGTCGATATATGCAGGTTGCATCATGATATTTTCCTTCACCGTAAGAACGTCGGATAATGTACATATGAATTTAGAAAATCAAAAAATACATCGGTACATGGGGTATAGAACCAGGGCAATGTAGAGTTCAGTCCGGTCCGGTCAAGCATTTAACAACTACGCCACCGCCGCTCCCAATCTTATAGATATTGGACTTTTATTTTGACAAGGTTCTTACACAACATGCGCGCGCGCAGTCATTTCACAGTTTCAAAGATAAAGTTTAATTTAGTAACTTATTTACATTTATAATCGATATGTTGACATTTCCAAGTCAACACAATAGTGACGTAAACAAAGTTGCAATGTGGATATGCAATACTAGATATGGACCGCAATCACGTCCGCGCGGGATTAAAGAAAAAAAAACTAGGTAAGTAACTCCTATAATATTCCAGAATATGATATCTGTGTCCAATTACATTCTGATCCGGTCCTTCGTTCTGGACGTGGTGACAAAGTCACATTGAAACTTTTTTTTTATTTGCATCTAGTTGGAGTCCATATTGTTTTTGCTCCGTGTATTTTGTATTCAGTGCTGATTTCCTGAATGTTTGTTCTTCTATATTTTTTGTGAGGCGATGGAGGCGACAGCTTCACAGGGCTTTCTGGATAAGTTCCACGACGGTAGCGTCTCTGTTTCGGATTTCACAATCTACTATTTTCCATCCAAACTTTTACATTTTAATAAGGTTTTTTTAAAAAGTTTGCATATACGCCGTCATCAATGCCATGTTGCGAATGAGCGACGTATCCACCGCTCTATTGTAACCTTGTATTCAATAACTATATTTAAAACATTAAGTAACACTTGTGAAGACAGCGAGAGATTTACCATTTCTATGGTTACTATGTAAATCGGGTATTAAACATACGTGAGATATATAAGTATAAAGTAACATAAAACGGCGATCACTCACGTATGTCACTGAGACTCAGTGGTACGGGCCGCGACCACGAAATAACCAATCCCAGTAACCACAGACTTAATTTTTTTTCGCTTAATTTTACGTTTTAGATTAAAGAAAAAGTCAATTAAAGGAACGTGAAAAATGAAACATGATTTTACAATGACCTTTGTCCAGACTTCAGAGAGTTCTTCAGTTTCATGTCACAATTGGATGAAAATTATTCAATAGCTTTATAATGTTGTGGACCGCATACTGTGGAAGACATTGGTTGAAGTCTATGTCCAGCAGTGGGCAGACATGATGATGTTGCTTTATAATAATTAATACAAAATTGACTTATCAACAGTTTACATTACGTAGTTCTTATGCATAAATTATTTTTTAATGACTTTTACATTAATGTCATGTATAAAATAATTACTATTAAAACACATTCAAGTTCATATTTATCCGATTGGCGAAGGTCAACGCGAAATAAAATGCAGCAAATTTAAAAATCCCATACAATAGTGTTTATTTCATTTTACTGAGACTAATTTAATCTGGATAGTAAACACTGTTGTAGTCATTTGTGCAAATTTCATCCAAAAACTGTAAAAAGATGGATGGATCTTGACATTTTTTTTAAATCTAAAATTCTATGGAGCTTCCTTTGTTAAATTAAACCATACACATCCTCCAATGCAAATACAGTTACATACAAACTTTTAATAGAAAGCAAAAATTCTATGCCATTTTTTATTACTATATTGTAACCATACAGTGAAAATATTATATTTTTATTACATGTTTATTAAACAATATCAATATGTACTAATATAACAAAACACCAATAGTATAATAGTTAAGTGTATGGAATATCAATCTAGCGGTTGAAGGTCCAAATCCCACAATTTGACTATTGTGAACTATATTTTAACACAAGCTTTTGCAAGTTTACTTGGTTACAAGAAATATGAGAGAAGTAACAAAAATATACTATTTCAAATTAACAAAAATATAAAGCTAGAGTTTGAGTGTGTGAATCTCAGGAACTACATTGACAGTTCACGAAGCAAAGGTCCCTGAGTGGAATTTGAAAAATGTGCATTCTATTATAAATAGAAATAAAAAAAAGGTTCTAATTGTTTACACTGTGACCAATAAATATAAACAAATTAATTGTAAATGAACCAAGGTTGCTAAATGTTTTATTCAAATTGTATTCTTTTATAAACATTGCAATAAATATACAAATAATTTATGTTAATTTAATTGCAAATTAATTCTTTCTCAATGCTGTACACAGCAAAGTTGGTAGGAACAGTTACATGGATTTTGTAGCGATTTTATTCAAAAAACGTTTCAAAAGAAATTTGACACAGTGTTAGATAAATGTTTAGTTTTTTTTTAATTATGTTCTGATGATGATGAAGTTGATATAAATAAAAATAACATAAAATCGACTGTTATTTAGGAAAAATATGAATATATTTGGATTAGGTTAGAAAGGTTGTTATTAATTATAAATTAATTATTTAGTTACTTACAATGCTTCTGTGCTCGGCCACAATTCTTCTGAATTTAAGATACGACTATCAAAAAATTCTGGTGCATTTTTCCTGAACGAATAATATTTCTCAATACATGTTTTCGTCTTGTCTAAATCCCCGTAACATGCATTATAAAACAACACAAGTTGTTTATCCGATAAATCTTTAGGCACATATTTCGATTTATCTAATTTTTGAGTCCACTGTTTTAAAAAGTTTATGTCATCTTGAGAAAATATGTCCATGGCAGCTGTCGCAGCATTATAATCGAATTCCAATTCAACAGGCATTATTTTTTAATTTTAAATTATTATCGCGTCGTAATTTTTATTTCAGAAAAACCGATCGAAATGACACTACCACTCTAAGTAACAACAATTTGACAACTGTAGCTGATTGAAGGAAAAGACCAATTTTGCTTGATCGAATTCTTTGCTGTTGTAGATATCAGGTTTTTCGCCATCTTGCACCAAATAACTTTACAAATAATTTAAATAAGACAAACTCCAATTTATTTATTTAATTTCTTATCACTTAACAGTGTTTTACATTTTATTGCAAACTCTTTAGATTACAAACATCGTTTTAGTATACTGTGACACTATAATTTTGACTTAAAAGCCTACAAGATCTGCTTTAATGTCGATCCGGAATTCAACAAAAAAGTACAAATAAAATAATGCAACCAAATTCGTCGTAAGTATTGTGTACTTTAGATCATGGTTAGATCGACTAATAATAAATACATTTCTATACACAACATAACTTACCTAGGTGTGTTTAATATTTGCTTTTATTTCAGAGAACCTAATTTTGTTCTTATAACAAACAGAACAAAGATTTTAATATTTTATAAAATGTACTGGAAGACAATTTTATTTTTGGCAACACCATTCTTGTTATTGCCAGTTTATTTTATTGGCGAAAATAATGTAAGTGTTATCATTACTTTCGCTTAATTACCGTAAGAAATCTTTTATCTTATTATGTAACATGAACTTCTAACCTAAATGCTTAACTTTAATTTATTACGTATATTTCCCCAATTAGACTTATAACAGAGTTGCCATATAAAGAACCGTTTTACCAGATAGGTAATTTCTATTTGGAGTTAACAATAATATTTTTATTGCAGGCATACCCGTGTCTTTATGTGTTTCTCGTGACAGCTGTGTACTGGTCCACAGACGCCTCTCATCCAGCCACCATCTCGCTGTCAGCGTTAGCTTTATCTTCAATCTTTGCATTTTTCGGCGTCGAAATAATAACATCGGTTATTTAAAGTTTACTAATAGTAATTTATTAGTCTATTGTATCATCGAAACACTATAAAAGTTAGTTATCAAATCTAGGGAACTTTCTTTCTGGTATTGTAACAGATTAAATAGACTTATTTATTTGGATTTAACAGATATACGTAAACAGAGCGTTACTTGACTGCTTGGGTGTTATGATGATAAATGTCGCAATCGAATACTGCAACGTTCACAAGAGAATTGCTTTGAAAATTCTACTCATGTTTGGCTGTTCACATTACAGGTCAATTTTCATAGATTTAAATTATCAACCAACTTGTCCGGTATCATCGATAAGGGACCAACAGGAGACTGAATTTGATTAGATAAAGGCCCGATATAATTGGCTTAGAAATATTGAAATGTTATAGAAATATTCGTATTATAATAACGTTTACGGAAATATTCCTTCTAATATAAAAGATGAATGAATTCCAAGGATATTATACGTAAGGCTTTGCAGGCTCAGTTTCCTTCTGTTCTTCAGTACGTTGGTTCTGTCCATGTGGATATCTAATGTGATGACATGCGGCGTGATGATTCCCCTCGTCAGGTCCATTCTGATGGAATTGGAAAAGGTATTACAATCAGTAGACTGACACTAGCTGATGATGATGAAGATAATAATAATTTGAATTGTTTTGAGTATTCAGTCTTTCGTCATTTCTGATTATGATAGAGGTGTTTCCCTATTTTGACTATGGCCTAGACACCCTTACGGGTAGGCTCCGAGCCCATCAGTAGGGACGTAAAGTGAGGTTATCATAATCCTATATTGCATGCTATTAGGTACTTTTTTGCCGTATTTTTAGTCACGAGTTACGATCTGTGTTCTCAGCTCGGCATCATCGAAGTGTACGAAGCCGTAGACAAGGCCAGAAGACCAACGCAGACATATAAACCAACACTGTTCACGTCATTTTACTTTTTGGGTATAGCGTATTCTTCTTCAATCGGTAAGAGTACAATTGTTTCTTATATTTTATTTTACTGAATGAATTTAAATTTTTCTTCGTTACTAGGTGGCATGGCAACACTGTTCGGAAGTCGAACGAATCAAATTTTCAAGATTATTTTCGAAACGTAAAGTATATTTTGATATTTGGAGTAGCTATGTCTGTTGCATTGAGTGGTGAACTGTTTAACTACAGTTATATAACGATCTACTCTATTTTTAATAATTTAAATATACTTATGGTCACCGCGTTGTCGTAATTCTACTGTAATTGATATCATCAGCATTTATCTGTTCTCTGGTGGATAAAAGTCTTGTACAATGTCCACTTTACATACAAAAGTGTTTTTGTTAGTTGTCCTTAATATCTGAATAACGTTTTCACTTCACATATTGATTATAACACAAATTAGATAAAAATAAATTAAGAGGTTGATTTTTAGAATCGTCACAATTATATCTAACACGAATAAATGGTTAATGTCAACTGCAAGTTTTGAATATTTATTTAACCATACTATTTTTTAAGAAATCTTCTTGTGCATTATTCATTACATTAAAATTATGAAATAAAGCGTGTTCAATTTTTCTTCGCAGGACGTTTCCCGCGGCCCCGAAGATTGAGTTCCCCCACCTCATGCTGCTCCACCTGCCCGCTGCTTTACTCCTGGAGACACTCGTCTACATCTGGCTTAACTTTTACTTTTTGGGAATGTTCAGGTGTCTTGTACTTATTTTCTTACGCTCTCTTTCTCCCTCTCTGCCTAGTCTGCATCCCATATAGTACAGAGGTCAACTATCCGAACCAGTCACCACTTACTATATACTAAGTATATACTTCAGTAGTGAATCGCATAATTTCTCATATGATTTAGTTCTTGGATGTTTAAATTATTATATATATCTATTTCCTAGGTCCTACCGCGACGCATCAATACAAATGAGCCTAACAGACGAAGAAGCTCAATACATGAACACCTTATTGTCAACCAGATATCAACAATTGGGCAGAATGACATTTCACGAAGCGGTTTGTTATAAATAACTTTGAATACTCAGTCAGTTTGATTATTTTGATGTATATTTGTAATTCCAGGTTGTAACTGCAATTTTGGTTTTGGCCGCAGTGTTACAAGTTTTCAATAATGCTTTGTTTACGGCGCATTCTTACCACGAGGTTATGATTAGGTTAGTCCTCGACAATCAAGCCTGTGATTGGTAGGTCGCGGTCGCGGCCCTTCTCTCATTGTTTATAATATTTCCTTACAAAAGATTAAATATTTTAATATCTTGCAATGTTTTTCAACAATCCTAATAACATTATAATTTATACTTAGTTAGTATACCAACGTGAGATATCTTCCTATATTTCCAGCCACATCAAGCTATCAGCGCCGTCAATGGTCTGTGTAGTACTGCTTTTCATCACGCCAATAAATTTGAGTTTCACAAATTTTTTCAAGAAACGTACCGGTAATTAGAACTTTAGATAATTTATATAAACAGTCACATTTTTTTTAAGATACGTTTGATGTTTAAGGCAACTCGGAGCTCCTTCAGGCGGCGCCGAGCAAGACCTGTCTGAACTGGAGCCTCGTGCGAGACAGCGTGCCGTGGAGCGTGCTCTTTGTCATTGGTAAGTTTACGCTGCGGAGATGTTGAAACTTGAATTATATAAATGTGTAATAAAATCAGTAGCTGCCTGTCTCTACACATTTTTTTAAAAATAAAACATGAGTAGATTTTGGTTAACACATTAATGCTTCTTGTAATCATTCCAAGCAAGTTTGAATAAGCTTGTTAGGATATTGTTTACCATAATATGGGAATGATAGGATTCAAACCCACGACCGCTAGAGCGTTAGTTCGTACCCTAAACATTGACACATATATCGTAATTTTTCTCTAAATCTAAATAAAATGGGCTGCTTTATTGGTGCTTTATACTATGGATTTATTACGCTGGCGTTTTAGGTTATATCGTTACAGGCGCCCTCTTTCACATTAATTATGTTTATCTTCGTCAATTGAAACTTATAGGTAGCAGTAATACAATATTTGAGGCACTGGAGCAATCGAAGATGACGCAAGAGTTGGAGAAGCTGGTTTTACTGTTCACCAGTTGGTCGCCGCCGGCCGCCGCGCTTCTCGTCATCGTCCTCTGCAAGACGCTTACTGAGTACGCTTGCAACTCCAGCGTCGCGCACGCGTTATTACCTCATATCGCTAGAGTGGTTCGTTGAAATTAATATTTTAGTTTTACAGATCATACACGAATAAGAGGTTTTATTTCCGTATCTCTGTGGTACATTTCACTTTTTTTTAAGTGGCAACATTTACCACTTCAAGTAAAGCCCCCGTAAAAAGAATTAAGTAAAAACAAGCGCCATGCGGAATAATTAGGAAACACACCATATAAAAATAAGTTTGTCTTTAAAACTCGTTTAATTAATATAGAACGACATCTTTAGCAAAATTTGTATTTAGCAACAAATTTACCAATGTTGATCGTTTCATCACAAACACATTATAAGTCTCTATAAGCTTGCAGTGTGTTGTATCAAAAGTGAATCCGCAATATCTAATGTTGTCGGCGACGCTGGCGTCCGCTCTGCCCTTCCACCTGACGACAGGCACTCCCGCTAATGCTATGGTGCTCGCCTACGTTCACCTCCCGCCAAAAGTAATGGTAAAATATATTTTTAAAATTCTTTTTAAATACCTGCAAGTCACTATGGAAATATTGCGTCTTTTAAAATTCATAACAATGCCATCTAGTGGTAAAAATCATCTAACGCCGATAAAATATATTTTGTACCTGAAAATTTAGAGTTAAAATGGCAAGATTTGTAGGCAGCTATTATTAGTTGACAAAATTACTAATAAATATAGTATTTTCTTATAGTATCTTCTTTTTTATTTCGTATAGATGAAACGTAGAATAACATTTTAAAAAAAATCTTAAATTTCTCAGATGACGGCGGGCTTCGGACCTTCATTGATAGCCGCCTTCACGGTGTGGCTCACGGTCACCTTGTGGTCTAAAGCAATATGGCCAGACATACTTGTGTTCCCTAAATGGGCAGAAATCAATTTATTGGAGTAAAAACACTAAATAGTCATCAATAATCTGTTTAATATACTTTTCTAGTTCAATACATGAATTAAGATTGTTATTACACCTTTGATCTACTCCAACCGCGAAAATAATTTCATGAAAATTAACCGAAGTATTTAAATCTGTGACGTCACTCAACTGACGATTTTGACGAAAGTGGGTTTTGGCCGCAGACAGTAACTGGTACAAAAACCGATTTACCATAAAGTGTTGTGACTTTTCGAGGCGTGGTGGCCGATGGCCTCCTCTAATCGCCCTCTCCGCACAAGCCCCGGAGCCGGCGCCCGGTTCGCGACGGATTTCGGGGTATCTTCTTCTGCGGAGAAAAAAGATAAGCCGTCTACCCCCGGCAACCGGTTGCCGCCAAAATTCAAATTTACCGCCCGCAAACAGTGCAACTGTACCGAACATATTTATTGTCTTGCTTATCCGATACTTTCGGAACGTTCTATTTGATTTTTTATTGCATTTTAAGGTAAAACAAATCTTTACCATTCTATAACATTTGTGTTTGTAATGAGCGCTCGGACCCGCGACCTCTGGACCTCACGTCGCATCAATAAAACAATGATCATTTCTCAATATTTATTATATCATAACATTCTGAGCACAAATATTTACAGTTTGTATTAAATTAATGAGATTTAGTGAGCGCGAGCTGCTCGTGTCGCTCGTCCGGTCTGACTTCAATGTCACATTGTTTTGTATTGTTACATTTTTAACATAGTCGAATTCAATGGAAATGCGAAATTATATATACACGTGTCATTTATTATCTACGAGTTTATTTTGGATACTTACACTGTTTAAATTGGTGATGTGAACATTATTATATATGGTATTTAATAAATCTCCGATTACTAGATTTATATATAATAAATAATATATGTTTATTTTGATTTTTCATTTCCATTGAATACGATTAGTGACTATCAATAGGTTTTCCTCGAGTTAAATAGATTGTTTGTTTGCATAATTGAATTGTAATCATTCAAAATTGAATCTTCGGGTTTAATTGATAACCTTTGTTTTATAAGAAGACCACCCGACCGCACACGACCACATCGAATATATATTTCCATCAGCCACCCGTACATTTAAAAACAAAACCATTTTTTTTTTATATAATATTTTTTGTTCATAAAATTCGAAATATTATTTATTAACGAATCGTTTTTTTTTTAATTCAAACCACAGATCTTAAAAACTTAATCCAGTTACAAGTTATGATGCTGGAGATTTTTTTTTAATCAATTTCTATTCTATTCTATTCCTACATTACTTACAATAATTTATCTATAATTTTAAATATATTAAAATATTTTATAATGCTTTACATTGCTCGAAATTATCAATATTTCTATAATAAATTTAATACGTCCTACTTTGACATATAAAAATATATTTTTCCATTGTATTAAAACTAATTTGAACTATGCGACGTCGACCATTACACGTTTAGTTCAATAGGAACACACTAATTATTCTCACTGCCCACCCATCCTAGTATACTAACGCCCCAATCTATAGAAAATAAATCAGAATACTTTAAAAATGGTTCACAAGTTTATACAATGATTTTTTTTTAATTCAAATAATAATTTACGAAGTTATTGCTATTTTTTCTATTTAAAAGTATATTTCAAGACTAACACAAGTGAAGGCGCCTGCGATAAATTCCGAGTCGCACAACATTATAAAACCACTGTCCCCGCAACTCCTCACAGAGCGAAAACGAGTCATTTATTAAAAAAAAAAACGGAATATAAAATGGTAACACAGAGTCATGAGAAAAATAAAATATATAAGAAAAAAAAACTATAAATAATTGCTCTAAAATGCATTCGTCAAGAATTTGACATATCACAAGATGGCGCGCCGCCACAGATAAATAAATTACAAGATCGGTCTGTGGATTCATTAAATATTAAAATTAAGTCAGCACCCGCTTTTTCCGCTATCGTTCTAACATACGACTGTTACGACACTCGGCAATGCACCTGCAGCGGCCGTGGCCCGCGTCACGTCGCGGCGCGCTAGGGCCGGTCGAGTACCACGTAAGCACTAGGGGGCGGGGGTCCTCGCTTTGCTTATCTTTGATGACATGGTGGGTCTAGATGGTGATTACGTCAGCAGCCGTTTTTATTTTTTTCCACTCATCGGCAGCCAACATTGTCTGTGCTTATTAACCAACGAAAACAAATTGTAACTTCTGCTATAAAAAATCATGTACTAATGTTTGCGTCATCATGGGAGGTCAGAGCTTTGCTTACTTTTGCTGACAAGGGTGGGGGGGGGGGGCGGGGGGGAACAATTGTAATAAATCTGCTTACGTAATACTTGAACGGCTCCTAGTGCGTGTAACACGCGGACGTAGTTTTAAGTGACGTCATACTTTGCCAGTTAATATAAATGCTTTATCAGTTTTAAAATAACTAACTATATTCATTTTGATTGATTTCACTACTGAATTATAATTTCTATGTGAAATTAACGGTAAAAATGCCCAAACCATTAAAAATGTCATCAAATATAAGTGAAGTCCAAAACCGCTACGTATTTGGTGTACAGTTTACACAAGCCAGTTAACTTTTAAACGGTGAATAATTGCAGTTAAATGCACCATTGACAACGTTAGCGAGCGCACTGGAGCAGTTGAATTGCGGTGTCAGGGCCACGCTGGCGGCGGTGGCATCGCAGCTGAGGGTCAAGTTGGCGACGGGCGCGGTGGCGGCGGCGCTCTGCAGCGCGGCGATGTCCTCCGCCTTGAAGATGAGCGAGCCCCACGTGGGGTACGCGCCCCACACTATGAGGGTGGTAATTATTTTAGGTCCAATACCGCCGACAGCCTGGAAAAAAATAATTATAAACTAGGTGAATAGGAAGCCATTACTATGTCTCCATGATCAAACAAAAGTTAAAGTCACAAATGCGCAATGCAATTATTAATTAACAAGTACGTGTTAACTTAAATCGTTAAAGGGTTCTTAAGAGACATGTTACGTGTGTTTTTCATACCAAAGGTGTATATTTTAGAACCGTGAGTGCTGCAGCGATGTTTTTGTGTACATTTTCTAACTAGGAAGCTTTACCACCCCTTGTACAAGGTAGACTCTAGAGAGCCGAAAGTGCGCCCTACAGCGAGCGCACGGCGCGACGCTGGGAAGGCAGTGTGCTGCCGCGTACGTACCATCTTGGAGGTGGGGATGTGCGCCACGCCGGCGACGATAGCGTTGGGCGGCGTGCCTACCGGCATGTGGAAAGCCATGGAGCAGGCCAGCGTGGCCGGCACCATCAGGTAGCGCGGGTCCATGTCCAGGGTGCGCGCCTGCACGACACAGACATTACATTAACTTACTGATCTCGTCTATTCATCCGTTAATTGGTTCAGCATATTTAACCAAAATAACTGATTTAGCCTATTGCTACAATTGACTTGATATAATCTATTTACACCACTTGAAGACCCAGCCTATTCACATAAAATAAAGATTTGGCCTATTCACACAAGTAACTATTGTATACTATTCGCCCAACTAACTGATCCAGTATATTCACGCCACTGAGTGACGGATCCTGTTCACCCAACTGACTGCTACAGCCTGCTGATGCACGCACCATGTTAGCGAGCACGGGCAGTATGAGGTTGGCGATGGCCACGTTGGAGGTGAACTCGGTGATGAACTGCGTGACTAACACGACGACGAGCAGC
This sequence comes from Papilio gigon, assembly GCA_027563995.1. Taxonomy (NCBI): domain Eukaryota; kingdom Metazoa; phylum Arthropoda; class Insecta; order Lepidoptera; family Papilionidae; genus Papilio; species Papilio gigon. The sequence continues at coordinate 4,950,383 of JAODUI010000014.1, read as the reverse complement.
ACGAGCGCGGGGTGCAGCCCGTGCAGCCCGTTCAGGGAAGAGCCGATCATGGCGGACAGGCCTGTGGCCTTGCTGCCCTCCGCCAAGGCGAAGCCGCCGCCTGGAAACGATGTCAGTGTTATATGTCGCAATCGATGCTACACCAGCGACACTTGCGGCAGTAAAAAATACTAGGGAACGCAAGCGCCGTCTGTCGGCGTGCGATAAAGTCAACGTATTCAAGACACGCCGAGCGGAGCGCACGTCTCTTCTGCTGCGGCTCTCGGCGTGTTGTAAAACAACAAATTAATAAATAAGGGAAGATTATGTAAAAACGGAGTACTTAAGTTAACTATGTATCTAGTGGCTTCAATAAAGACGTAATATAAAGTATTTTAGGACCTAGTTTCTGTCAACACATACCCAGCAAGAAGAGAAGACCCCATGGTATCTTCTCCTTCAGGATGCCCCACGTCACCACGCCGGACGATGGCTTGGATGCTGCTAATTCTTCATCTGGAAGACAAATATATTTGTTTTTCTTTTACATTTTCGCAGGCATCCGAATATTGTAATTCTAGCACGAGACTAGAGCTTTGTTAGAATTTTACTAGAAATATTAGTAAATTAATAATATAACATTTTATTTAAAGAATGTGTTACGGTGCTTAAATAGTTTGAAATATTATTCACCGGCGTTATACGTCCCCACTGAGGGGCTCTGAGCCTATCCTAGTATAAAGGTGACAAGCATAGTCTAAAATAATATTATACGAAAAAAACATGTTATTTAGTAAAAATAAATGTCATTATTACAGCTTTATGTAGTTAAGTGTTCCTTAGTGTATTCACGAGACATTTACAATAAATAACTCCGTTATTGCTAAACTAAGTACTTACACGACGCAGACGAGGAGAAGAACTTGACAAAGTCCATGGACATGGGCAGGATGAACATCAGCACCACTATGAACATGGAGGTGACGCCGTCCTTCACCTTCCTGTAATGTCCAACCGGTTATAACGACGGTGAATATATAGGAGATATAGAGTCGTAATAATCGATACCGTAAACATATGACTAGCCTTTTTACAAGCTTCTATTTAACTTCACTGTGATAATTTTGCAAGTTAAATTTGATCAAGTTCCCAGTTTCCGTGCGCGATCACATTTTGCACGCATGTATAAATAGTTGGAAGACAGCGAGGGGAGTTTTGTAATTAAACGACGCGACCCATCGAGTTTGAGTCCGTTTCATTCGTCGTTACAAGAACTTTGATAAGAAAAGCTTGTTTAAAAAAAAAACACTTTTATTACTTTATTTATAAATTACTTTAACTGTATTGTCATCCCGGAAAAAAGAAAAAATCGCATTTGTGTTTTAAACACATCACGTTTGCGACATCAATATTTCTTAAATGTATAAATAATACACAATACAGTCGGATGTTACTAAAACGAAAGTAATAGATGGTTTCTATTGTTTTTTTTTAAACCAATAAAGTAAATCTGCTTTTCAGTCTGTTTCGGTATTGAGAAGCTACGGTTAACATACATGGTGGTGATGACGTCGGCCCAGCCCGGCATGAAGCCAGGCTTGCGGAAGATGTACAGGAACACCGCGAGGATGAAGAGGAAGCCTGACGCCTGAAAGCACGATATCGAATACTTTAACATATATAGACACTTTCAAAAGACTCATTTAAATAAAATAAACAGAACCAAATAACTTAATACTTCAATAAAAATAGAATTAAAAATGAATTTATATTCAATAAAATAAAAAGAAATTTATTAGATATTTCTACGAAATGTTAATTGTCATACCTTTTCATGGAAGGTGACTGGTCCGAGGTTCCTGTACTGCTCTTTGATCACCTTCATCGTGGTGAAGGAACCGGACGACGCCTTGTTCACGTTCTTTGCTGCCTCGCTTTTGGGTCTAAAAACACACTTTAAATAAATAAAGTTACATCATCGTCAGCTTTTGTCTGACACTGATGAACGTAGATTTTCTCCAATTCCTTCTACCGTATGCGGTCCTCCTTCGTCATCAAACGACTACCCGCTCACACAAATTTGTTGGTGCTGGAGGCAAGAGGTCCCAAACACCGGCCAGTTCCAGAATTTTCCTCCCACAAATATACAAATAAATTACATCCCCGTGAAAATTACACTCTTGGCTATATAAAAGCCGATTGGCTGTAAGAGACTTAAGGAGCGATCGGTTATTGGGTTTGAACCAAAGTGTATTTAGTATATGGTACTGTAGTTCACCTGAAGAGTCCCATGAAGGTGACCTGCAGCGAGAGCCAGACGAGCAGCTGCATGACCAGCATGGGCGGCGTGCTGTACGCCATGAACCAGAAGAAGTTCACCGACCCCGAGATCTCGGGGAACTCGCTGCACACAAACACATTTGATCACTGTGACGTCATGATACATATTGTTGTCTCTCTTCTTTCATAGAGAGTGAGGGAGACGACAATATGTGTCAATACACTTCGACCACCGACATCCCTACACTTAGACGGGCTGTGAGACGTGGTATTTTGTGAATATTTGATTTTCGCCATTATGGCGCTAACTGTAATAGTTGGTGGCGGTGGTGAGTTTTTAAACTAATAATACAGATAGAATCAGCTGTCTGTCGGAACGAACAAGATGGCTACGCAACGACCTGTCCATTATATAGAGCAGTAACTTCGCCGGTAGAAACATTGAGTCCATTTGATTTGAAAGTGAAGCTAGCATATGTAACTCTTGGGATAAATGGCGCTGTATTTAATTATACATTACTTTTTGTTACATAAAGACACCGAACATCTTAAAGTATCTGCGATGAAAGAGTCTTGCAATGGCTGGTTAGTGATCGCTTTGAGTGTGGCGGTTATTTTAATTCATTCATCAATATAAGTTATTCATTACATTATCAAACATTGAAGGAAAAACAGTGCCTATTGTACATAAGCATTGTACGTACGAGTCAAATATCCCCTTGAAGGCGGAGTTGGTGGCGGTGCCGACCAGCGTGCCGCAGCCGCCCAGCGTGGACGCGTACGCGATGCTCAGGTAGTAGCAGATCGTGATGTCGCTGGGCAACGGCGCTCTGCAATATTGCGGCATTTTAGTAGATTTTTTATACTTACAGATGCTCTCCGACTCGTTCTAGTACTTAGTACTAGAGTAAAGTATTTAAGCAACTTTTAAAATAATATAAGATATGATATTTTTATCAATACATTTGTCATGTTTTCTTTTGAGAGCTAAAATAGCGTATTAAAGTTTCGAATGAACATTCAATTTAAAGATTACTTCATGTGAATATATTTAAACATAAGGTTTTACTCGCGACTCTGTCCGTGGCGTGTTTTTAAGCCTGTGTTCTATTATAGCAACAGCGACATCTATTGAGCAGTTCCAGAGATATGGAGTAGATCCATCAGAAAGCTCCAACTTACTCCTCCTCAGTGTTCCTGTTGTCCGCAGGCTTGATGTCTTTGCCGTTCTCTGGAAGAGCGTTTTTCTTCCTGTTTACATATACATCCCCCAACCCTTGCTGGAAAGTGAAAATTGAAACATATTAATATGTTATTCAAATAATTACAATTCAAAAATGTTACACTTGTTACAGTATAAGACATGTAATTTTATTTTGAAGCGCCAGTAGCTTATCGGTTAAAGGTATGGATTTTCGACCACGAAGTTGAACCTTCGAATCTTGCCATTCGACTAAAGTAAACCATAACTCACCACAAGTCTAGACCTTAGTTAAAATAGTACAATAAATATTAGTAAATTAACTAAAATTCTATTGTTTTAATATTCCCAATGTTGCAATTACTATCAATAATTAAATAGCAAGTTTATATACCTGTTCCAAGACTTCGAGTATGGCCTCAACGATGGGCACCATCATCGTGGTGGCAGCCGCGTTCGACACCCACATTGATATGAACATAGTCACAAATGTTAGACCAAAGTTCAATCTGAAACACATTTAGCAAAAAACATTTCAAGCATATTGTTAAATATTCATTAATTACTACAGTTATTAAGAAAGAAATATGCATTTTTAAGTTTTATTTTGCCCTGTACTGAACAAAGTTTTATTAATTTGTAAACCACAAATGACGAATTAATGCAATTTAAAAGTACGTTAATTTATTTTAACACATTCAATGCTACAGTTTCCATACGAACGTGACGGTACTGACCGATTCTGTAGCATCGCAAGTGTTACTTGATAAAGTGATGTAAAATGACTAAGCCCACCTCCTATGTGAACATCCGACCACCTGCACGGTCCAGAGCGCCACTCGCTTTGGTAACTTCGAATGCTGGACCCCAGCGGCAATCATCAGCCCACCATTTTAGTGTCACGATTAAAAAAGAAAACAGTGACGATGCAGGAGTTTTTAAAAGAAGACATGTCA
>JAODUI010000014.1:4927727-4945867 GCA_027563995.1 Papilio gigon | reverse complement strand
ATGTATTATGTACCTAAATATACTATACTCACGAATAAAGACGTATGCATACGACAACTGATTGCGTTATTTATTATTCCTCCTATGTGAACATCCGACCACCTGCACGGTCCAGAGCGCCACTCGCTTCGGTAACTTCGAATGCTGAACCCCAGCGGCAATCATCAGTCCACCCATGAACATCATGTTGGTCTCCTTCATGTACGCGGCGCAGACTTTATCCGAGTCCAAGATACCCATGGTCGGGAACAGGACAATGGGTAGCATCGACGTCACGGGCAGCGGGAGTAACTCCAACACCCAGTACATAGCCATTATAAGTACTACATACATACATTTATATGCCTGAAAAGGAATAAAGTTGTTAGAACAAGATGAATGCTTCCTACAAGCACGATAGACGCCCGCTCTCTAATCGGCGACTCAACACTGAGCGATGATTGACAATCAGTATGAAATTTTTCTAACTACCTTCATATTTTACAAGTACCTACTTACCCTCGCATTGTCCGATCCAGCATTGAGGACAGGAATTGGTAACAATATGAGTGGTGTTAACACAACTATAAGTGACTTCCAATATATAGATACGAATAGACTTATCCGTTGCCATAGCGACGCGCTAGATCTACCCCTGGAAAAGAAGTATGTGGTGCCGCTGGAAAAGAAAAAAAATAATTAACTTTGTGTATGTAGAGCGCATACTCGAGCGGGAATCAAACCTATAATAGTCTTTCTCAATGTGGGCGATAACGCCCCCTAGAGGGCGTTTGAAACTTAGAGCCCTGAGGGGTCCACGAGAAATGGGGGGCGTTGATGCGTGCCGTACACTTTGTAATTTCATTTACTTTATATAGTATTTTAAATTTCAGTAAAATGAACACCTCCTACAGAGTACCGTTCACTTACGTAAACATCGTTTATTATTTCTATATATGTATCATAAATATTAAATATGTCATATAATAAAAGCTCTGGCTCAGGCGGCGGCTTTTACTTGAAGTAGTTTTAAATTAAAAATTAAAATTAAAGCAATGAAGTCGTTATTTTTAGGTTTTAGGGATGTATAAAATATGGGGGGCCGCGAACGATTTTATTTTCAAAGGGGGCGGTAAAAATAATATATTTGACAATCACTGAACTAAAACTAAATTCTAATTATTGATGTGTAATTTTGACAATTCTGTGTTTACAATACTTATAAAAGTTCAATTAACTAACATTAGCTTAAACAATATTTAATTAAAAAACTAACTTATAGACATTCAAACTTATTACATTAAACAAAAAAAAAGTCTAAGAAACAAAGCCTACTAGAAAAAGATGTAATTATTTAAATCAAAATTAGCTTTACATTATGCTATTAAAAATAACTTACAAAAGTATTAAAAATTACAAGACATGTGCGAAAATATGAAGACAAGTGAAAAATAATAGACATGCTACATTCAGAAGTAAGGATAATCCTTTATTCAACAAGCCGAGCATTACACATTTATTTTGTAATTTTTATTTACTAACAAATTAATTAATGAACTGAAATTTAAACACAGCAATTGTGTATGTATTATTTAATATGTGCAAAATATATATATCAAGTAGCACATCACTCATATAATATGTAAATATAAATAACAAGACATGTGCATTACATTCTTCAAGCCAATCAAAAATGCATTGTGCATTAGAAAATTTTGGTAACCTTTAAAAATCCACTTGCAGACAAAATTTGGACCCCAACTCCTCCATTGAAATAAACAGATGAAGACATATACAGAATATATAAGAAAATAACATCATACTGAATTATATTAATTTTTTTTTTCATAACAAATTAAAAAAAAAACTACTCTAATGGCAACAATGCCAGTCAATCTAGTATTGGTAGTTACAGGCGAATATGGATTAAATCCTTTTTCTTCGTCCATAATTTAGCGCATCCTTATTTCTTACATTAAAGTTTACAGTCTGATTGTTACAGATATTGATAGTTAGCGGTCGCATAATAACAGGTGCACCGATTACTCACCTTACAAGACAGAGATACTTGGTCACATGTTCATCTTTTTAATTAAGAAATAGTTTTTGAGAGAAAAAAATAGAGGGAGGGAAAACTTTTACATGAACTTTAGTCTATTTTTCGAAAAGAAAAACCGATGTGACGAGTGAAAAATAAATAAGACATTTTACTGTATAGCTACTGTTTTAACTCATGTTAAAAATACAAATATTACCGAGCATCATCACCAACACCATTTTCTATCGGGGCCGGATTTGAGGTAGACATTTTGATCCAATTTTTGACCCCTTTGAGTTAAGTAATTATTTGTTCTTGGGTTATGTCCGATTCACATTATCATTAATATCTGAAATAGAATAAAAAATAAATCGGTTAATAAGTTATTAAGATTCTATAAAAAGTCTTTATTTTTGTTTGTACTTTTTAAAATTCAAACAAAACGTTCGTAAAATGACAATGACAAGAACATCTCTTTTCTCATTTTATTGATAAATCATGTCAATGTCACATTACTGAGCGAAGGTTAAGGTCAAAGAATACAGAGCAAATAAAATGATTTTCCACGCATTTCTGTCCATTTCTCAAAGAAATAATTGATATTTTAGGTATGTCCTATTTATACACTATTTTGAGTAAGTATTTATTCATTTTTAGGTATTAATTTGTTTTAATAATTTTCGTTTCAAGTATGACGGACATAGAATTTCTTTTCCTTCTATATAATCTGTCATAAATGTCAGTTACGAAATGTCAGGCGACCGTTGTCAATTCCAATACAAATTAAAAACAATAACAAATAAATAAAATCCATTATTATCGCTAATATTGTGCGTAAAATTATTATTTACAGTGTATGTTACAAACATTAAGTGTAATATAAGTTGAAAGAATGACTAAACAAGACATTAAACCGGAGCCGGAGGGTGAGTCAATTTCCGATATTGTCTAACACATTAAACACATAATTCCTTGGTGTTGTAGTCACTTATTTACATTGAAACATCGAATGGGTATTTTCTCTGTCTATATTACGCATATTGTTATGATATATTCCGGTTGCAGGCTGCAAATTACTTAACCAAAAAGTTTTAAACAATGTCTCATCTGTCAATGATGGTCACCGATTAATTGATAAATAAGTTATTGCAGTACTCTTATCATATCCTATTATAAATTTATTATGCGGTCATGTGGCAGATATAGTTGTAGGTTATATTTCGTGCGCATTCATTTATTATCATAACTTTTTTATATCATCATGTTAGAGGAAGTACAATCCTACACCTGTACAATCGTATAATACAGTACACCTGCTATTATGTTGAGTTTTAGAAACCATATGAGTGTAGTAATTAATTCTCTGCTATTTAAATGTATTTCACTCACATGGTGTTTCAGTCTTGTAATATTATAAATGTAGACATTTGGATGGATGAATTTTTGTGAAGTCACTCCAGAATGGCTGAAGGACTTGGATAACATTTGTAGTAGAGATAGGTTTGAAACGGAAATAGTGCATAGACTATATTCTTTTTTTTAATTCCATGTGTATGGAGTTGTAGGTGAAGGGTATTCAATGTGTTTCATAGTAAATCTCCAGCAATGAAAGACATAATATTATTGTTTTTATTCAAAATATGCCAGCAGAGATATTTATCACTACATGTATCAATTGACCGGACAGTGCAACCCATATGCAGAGATTTTGACTAGTCAGCAACAGATAAATTATTTGAAAGAAAGTGTAGCAATATTCTCTCTATTACTAGTTAGGTAGGAGCTATGATTTACTACAATCCATGTCTAAGGCATATTCTGAGCTTCTTTTGCTTTTTTTTGCTGCAGAAGTACAAAAACCTAACTATAGTTTTTTTATTTGTCAAAATTTTATTTCCACTTTTTTTTGTCGTTTTTTTTACCTAGTTTATACGATTGTTCCTATGTAAATAAGATTTAACAACAGCACTAATGTTTATGGATTTTATATTTAAAGTTCTGTAGATGTATGCATACTTGAAATGAATTTAGTTACTATGCATACAATATGTATTGATTAGTGATGCAACCAGGAAAACAGATTAGTGTCAACAAGGTCGGGTGGCCATTTTGGATTTTTCAATGGTATAATTTAAATTTTGTGTCTAATACATTTATGCATATTGTTTATATTTATTTATGTATTCAAGTTTTAATATGATACAATGGTAAGTTTGTATAATTGGAATAAAACATAGGCTCAAATAAAGAAATATATTAATTTGAAATCTATTATATTTTTGTTTAAATGTCAATGAGCATGGTTTACAAAAGCATAGACATCTGTGTTAGGACTAGGACTAGGACTAAATTTCTTCGAAATTTTACGTGAACTTTGTTATATCAATTTTAATGGAACAATGAAAACAGATTTCTATTGCCCTATTAATAAAGTTTATATTTGATTGACTGACATATAGTACTCGTTAACTATGAAGCTTTTGTTTCATTAGCTTTGTGTAAAATTATCTTGTTTACGTGAGTACAACACAGTTATCCATTCATAAATGTCATCGTTTACAAATTGTTCTCTGACAGTGAGATATTATCAGGCGAATGATAATTTTAACTCTTCAGTGTATCTCACTTTGTCAATTGCTTATATTCATTTTAAGTGCAATAATTTGCATAGGTATATAAAGCTTGATTCATAGTTTTTTAGAAAATTATTTATTGTTTTATGTGTTTAAAAGCTTGAGTTCTTCGAGTTGTATAGGACTAGATGTGATTTCATTGGCGCAGAAAAAAAAGTGGCTTATGTTACTCATGCATTCATAACCAGTTCCAGTAAAAATCCCGTCTATGTTGGAGTAATCCGGGTTATTACCGGGAGCGGATGCAGACTTGCGGACAGATTGATAGACAGATAAAAAATATACAAATGAAATTTTCGATACAAGCCATATGAATAAATCATAATCAGGACATTTTTTTTTTAACGATATGTACAGACATTCCAAGGTTTAAAAATTATATAAAGATATAGATAATCAAGACCGCAGACCTGCACTGGGTCGCCACAGTTGAGTGTGGCCTAGTCACCCCTATATAGGTTAGCCAACGAGCCCCTCAGTGAGGATGTGTAAGCTGATAGGATAGACATTGTAGAAATATTAGTTGATCAAATAATAACTCTAGGTAACCAGTATTCATTGCCAAATATTAATAAAAAATCATCATGTAAATACAATTGTTAAAGTGTTTATACTAATACCTCAGTCACGGTGTAACACTGAACAAGTAAAGAAGATATACTGTTGGTATAGGATTTGACATGAAGTATCTAATTTTTGATTACGAAAACGACCAATGGTAACCAAAAATGATACTATAAAATGTGTCACATATGTTTCTTGAAGTTATGTGTTATTAAATTGAATTGTGAAATATTGAATATACTACCTTAATTGTTTTTTTTTATTAATCATTTTTATACCTCTACAGACTCGCAGTCCGTACTTCCTCTATTTATATTTATACATGCAGTTCCTGAATTTAATTTACCTTTTCTGTGCCGATGAGGCCGCACAAAAAAAACCTTAGTTTAGTTTGAAACCTAAATGTTCTTAAACTATTAAAACTATCGTGAGACATTTCACTATACTACATTTAAAACGGCGCTCGGTACCGGTATAGTTTTATAAGTAGTATACTAAATGCTCTTAACTATAATAAAAAAGTTTCCTAAGTTGTCAAGTAAAAGATACTAAACATATTTTAATATTCAATGGGAATGAGAAAATATATATTCATGTTTCGCTGGCTGATAATATGTATTATTATTTATGGATTGATTTCAAATAGATTTTATTTTTATAATTCCTTATTTCCATTGAATTCGATTAAATATGTTACTTCTTATCAATACTTTAAATGAACAAAGAATGCCGATAGTTAAATCCAGTTATTCATGCAAATGAAATTGAACCTACAACAAACCTCAGGCCGTAGTTTACAAGTTATTCTAAAGTTGTTTTAAAGCAATCGGGCCGGCGTATGTACAAAGTTCATTGACATTTTGACAGACAAAATATTGAGTTCATTCGATCAGTTCCTTTGTAACATTACGATACGAGCACTTGACCCATTGTTATTGTCAATTGTTTTAGTTTAAACACATCAATTGATACTCTAGCTTAGAACTGGAATAACATCCAATGTCCTTTTAAATAACAATGTGCATTATCTCAAGGAAAGTGAAATAGTGTATTTTGAAAAAAAAACAATTAATAGTGTACTAGCTGTTCCCGCGAATACTTCCACGAGAAATTAAAAAAGGATCTAGACAGTCGTCACACTGTTCTATCCAAGGGCCAAATGGGACAATGTGAGGTATCACTGCGCCCCACATTCGTGCACTGACTTGACACTACATATATATTCAATTTTCTTATGAGCTGTTGTAATGCGTTTCCTCCGTAGATATAAGGTTCTTGAGAACTATGTTTTGATTTTGAAGCAATAGAAAATCTTCTTTTTATAAAGTTTATTGAAAACATTCGTGGTCTCAAATGAAGGTTTTTTTTTTCGTGATACGTACGACTTAGTATCGATGTCTCTTGAATGTAATAAGTAGTAACTTTTCAGTTAACTATTTTAATGGGAGATGATTAAGTCATAGGTTTGTTAATTTGAGCATCGCAACTGTAGAAATTGGAGACGTTACATTTGAATATTTTAGATTGCTATATATAGTGAGACGAACGTATCAAAGTCTCAAATAAAAATAACAGTAATCTTCGACGCATATTCCAGACAGTTGAAAACATAAATCGGGAAGCAATAAACTTTTTTTCTTAGGTATGAAGTCCAAGGTGAAATGTATAAACATTTGGAACACCCACATATGTTGGTGTGTTACGTGAAAATGACGCAAATCCATAGGGGTCATTTAAATAAAGCAGGGGGCGCGCCGCGCTTGCGTCAGCACAAATCAAATTGAACGCGCAATCGTAAACTAATTCAATATAAACCGATAGCCGCAAATAATAAAATGGAATTCGACGTTTAGAGATAGATAGCTAGATATGAACAGATAGACATGAAGCAAGACCTAATGTTTTTTTTTATTATTGAAAATTCTTTGCCTTTACAGACTCGAGGGCCGTACTCTTTTTGCTCCTAAGATCTAATGTTTAGAGTACGAACTACTGATCAAGCGGTCGTGTATTCGCATCGCCAGTCGACTATTGTGACCCGAGCACAAGCTTCTTCGAGCTGCCCGGGAATAGTTACAAGAAATATTAATAAATTAACAAAAATCTACTAATATTGTATAGCACATTGAACGCAAACCTCTTACAAAGAATAGATAGATACACTGATATAGAGATAGATTAAATGTCGAATAAAGGCATTTCAATTTACAGAAAATATAAAAATTAAATGGAGTTTGTAAATAGAAAACTCTGGAAGTTTTGCAAAAAATCTCATATGTTTGACGTAAGAGAAATTCCTTACAGGTTGTTATTTCTTTTCAATATCTTTGTCCGGTTGAATCGAGATTAAGTAAATATATGAAATGGGTATTTTCATATTATTATTGGTAAGATCCCGTGTTCACCCACAGAAACTCCCTGGGAAATTAACACAGTGGAACGATAAAAATTAAATTAATATACCATTTAATTTCGTGGGCTAACCCTGGCGTATAGCGTCAGTCCATTATCCTGTTTATCGTCAACTCAATAATAATGACATAATGACTTCTAGAATAAATAAATTACGGAAGTGGGAAGGTACTTAGGGAAGGAAAATCTTTGCAATGTTATCCTAAACATTGCGGTTTCTTGTTGTTTCTTGCATTTGATGATGCCTTTATACCTTTATGTGGTTTTAACTATTTGTTGTCATACTGCTTATAATAACGGCTTAACTCACGTGCAGACAGGTGTCGGTACCGACTAGTTTCGGACCCGTCGGGGGTCTTTTACGTTGAGTGAATTATATTGGGCTGTACTAAACTAGTAAGTAGTAGTAAGTTTTGAATAAATCGTTTTATAGAAACAAGGCTACACTTACGAGAAGTTTGATGCTACATATTATCACGCTATTAAACATAGGGGTTGAAAAATTTAGAAAAAAAACCTGTTTTGCGAGAAACACGGGAACGACTAAATATTAATATGTCTAATATATGTCGGACTACTTATGTAATAATAGTCAAAGCTTTGTTGTTGGACATGGATGGAAATTAGTGACAACAGCTACAGTATGACAAAGGTCTTGTGACACTTTTGAGACTGACAAGAGGTCGCTAGTGAGTTATTATAATTACGTTTGACTTATGCCCACCAGGGTCAAATACTTTGTCTGTGTATATGTAATTTTTGCAATAAAATTTGAATATGTTCGCATACAAATGTAATTGTAAATGAAAGTGTAGCCTTGGACTGCATTGTTTTACGTCAACGAAGTTATTTCAACTGAAATAATTAGTGTTTCATTAAAAAATAAGTTAAGAAACGAGTTTAGTATTGTTGCTAAACGAGTGAGCAGGTGAACCCATTCTTACTATTCCTTAAAACATTGTTTATTAAAAAAAAACAAAATGTATATGATAAATTCAACATTTACTGAAACGCGTCTTATCGATAGCGTTCCAATTATGTTAACCACAAACGAGTCTTGTCATATTTTGTTATTTTTACTCACGGAATATATGGCGTTTAGTTTTTATTACTGCATTAAAAAGGATTTATAACTTCCTGACTGCTTCCATTGTTACTGGCTAATTACAGAAAAAAATAATAGTAGCCGATGACTGTCTTTATCAAATTAAAAAAAAAAAACTGAGTTGTCTAGAGTAGCACGTGTTATACTGTAGTTCATTTGTTTACCAAATTCCATCCAAATCCGTTCAGCCGGGCTACTACGTGATAAACATCCATCCATCCAAACTTTAGCTTTTATATTAGTTAGATTTGGCACTAAAAACATCAGGCTATCCGCCTATTCTTAGTAAGTCGTTTATTATTAATTAAAATAGTGATTGTCCGTAGTGAGTAGATTAGATAGAATTAAACAATTTTGTAAGAGTGTGATAAAGCCTATAAAATTAATGATGACAGTGTAAATTGTTATTTACAAAAAAATAACATTTTTTAACAACGCAATATTAACACAGTTGGCTTCGAATAACCTGTGGCTATATCGTCGGTGCCTGAAATAACTCCTCGAGGAATCAAGGTTACTGCGTTCGATTGAACATCTTAAATGTTCCGAGATACTGATGTGGGTTGTGTATTATTATTAATAACTAACAATTGTGAAATTACAATGTAGATTAAATAAGTGAACACCTATCTTTATTTTCTGGCTGACTGTAAAGGTACTCTCTACTACTCTCTGACTATAAAGGTAGAGGACGACAGAGCAAAGAGAAGATAGTGTTAAATAGGATGTATGGAGTACATACCGTTCCGACATTCTGTACGGACAAGGGAAAGATGATGATAAACAAATATGTTATAATATATTACACAGAATATGTGACGCAGACGCGAACGTAGGTACGATGTACTTCATGGAATCAAGTGAGAGAAACAAAAAAAAAACAAGTGCATACCCGTGAACAACAATTAAATATTCCAGGAGAATTATTTCTTAATGAAACAAATTGAATGTATTACGATAATACTGCCTTCTCTGTCTTTGGAAACAAGAGATAGCAAGAATATTCGTAAACTACCGTCAAGTTTCAATTTGAAAATCAAATCAATTCTCTTTCATTCATTAGAATACTCTGTTTATGACATATCTATTAACGGTATGAGATTTCAATGTGTCAAGGTCGCTACGACTTCCTGTGCCGTATCTAGTTGTAACCGGTTATTCTAGACCGCGGTTTCCCGCCAACTGACAACGGGTGTTAGGGCTGCCAACCTTCGTTTAACGTAATTGGCGACCAAAAAAGCTGCCACTTATTTGTTAACCATCGTCTCTTTGACGGACCACGAAATAAAACAACGTGTAAATCTATTCCATGCAAGTTCGAAATGTTGGCAACCCTAGTTACAAGTGTATTTGTTTTCAACCGCATGTTATAGTCTGCCACGCCTTCTTACGTCACAGTCCACTTCGTAAACTTAATTTGAATGCGACTATTAAATTGCCTCACATTTGTTAGTGTTTGTAGTGCCAATAATAATTGCCGGAAGAGAGATAAAAAATTATAGCGTTTGTCTTGTAATAAAAAAAAAACTCGAGACATCTGCTTTCTGTTTTTTATTTTTTACGTTAAAAGGGTTTACTTTATAATTTAGAGCAAGCAACATTGGTTTGATATATTTTTCCAGCCAGTTACATTGTAAAAAGTTTACTATTTGTGACCTTCATGGAGATTCGATCGTCTATTTTCACGGCGTGTTAAGATAACATATTCATTAGCATGTCTGAGATTTATTGCGCACGTTTCTAAATCACCTTTGAACATTTTTTTCAAGTTTTCACGTAAAATGTAATGGAACTTCAGTAACACTTCTCTTTGTGTATGATTCTATGCTTGATTTGAAACAATAAATTGTGTAAAAAACAGTGTTTCTGCTATAATGACTTCGATAATATAATCTAAACCCTCTTATTGAATTCGTAGAAAATATTTTGGAAGATAAAATCACGTTAGAGTCATGGGCAGGAATTTACGAATTAAAAACATCAGTGTATTGCACATACATAAAAAAACAGCTGTTTAAATAGTGGTCTTAAATAAAAGCCGAAAGCAAGTAAAAGTTGGCTTTAATATGTTTTTTTTTAACAAGTATGCCCTATAGCTAAATTCATTGTCTTTTTCCAAATCCAAGACATCATTTCAACTTTTTGGGTGTACTTTGCGCCTTCGTCTTGTTCGGCAACGACATTGTTTCTAGATGTGTTAATTATTTATTTTTACCGTCTAAGATAACACAGTTGACATCTTGACACCTGGACTGGACTTTATCTGTGTTTGCATTTACAATTGTCCCCAAAATCGTAGCAATCACGAGACCGACACCTTGTGACTGAGTGCTAATAGGAGCTGATTGTAATGTGACGTGTGACACGCAAAATACCATAAGATTTATTACAAAATACGAACAGAATATATTAGACTAACCAAAGCTTACATATGTAACTTCCGTCGTAGACAAGCGATCTTCCGAGAACCCAGAGTTAATTTGTTTTTTGAAATTTTCACTCTTCTAATTATTCTTTAGTTTTATTCAGGGGCGCGTCCGAGCCCCCATCGAATCGAGCACGTTTAGTTTTACGTCTTCAAATATATTATGAGTGCTATTTATTTGAATATACCATAAGTCTCGTAAAAAACCTACGATGCTCCATCTAAAAATGTCGTTCAAGGTTTCCAATCTAAAGTATTCCAATATAAAATTGCCCTGACCTCATATATTTTTGGCACACCACCGATTCCCATGAGTGTGGCGTTTTAAGAAATAGATTTAGAACAATTCCTATAGATTTGAAAAACTTTTATTTGATTCGTCAATCTTTGTTTGCCTACATTCAACAACTTGTTAGCATTGTTACTAAAGATTCTTCTACCAGATTTTTTTGGATGTGGATGGCGGAGGAGCGTATATTATAGATGGGGTTAGGGAAGGGGAATGTCCTGCAGTGAGCAGACAAAGGCTGATGACGCCTGTGTGTATTTTTAATCATTTTAGATCTAATTCTGTAACCAGAAGAGGAATAACTCAGTAATAGCCTCGTGTCTAGAATATTTTATCATTGTATTACTATTTCCAATGTTGTAGCGTTGTTACATTTACTTCCTGCATTTAAACGTCCAATAGCCGACACCAGCACTCGACATTCGCTACAGGTTTGCACTTTGTTTGTCCTTGCTTATGATATACATTCTTTTCCTTGTAATTTTCTTTCTTTTATTATACTGGTTGTCGTTACTGTACCGCTCTAAATAGCTGCAATGAAAGCCTGTAAAACATTGACTAAATATTTTACTATCCTCTCGTTTTTGTCTTGAAATGAGAATTATAGCTAACGCGTGCTCATGACTTGTCAGCATGGATTAAAAAAAGTAAGCTATACTTCCAGAAAGCTCTTCGGAATCAGATACCATTTCGAAGATCACCAGGAACAAACACGGACTTGCGGACAGATACAGATTTTTTCGTTATATGGTACGCCAAATACGGTTTTATTTAAAATTACTAAGGCACTTCTTTGGATCAATTGAGTGACAGAGATGTATAGAAGAGTATGGAGTTTTGTAAGGAGAAGGGCAGGTTGATGATGACACAGACATTTCTGTATATTATTTATAAAGGTCTATGTAAGCAAATGAAAAACTTCTACGTCAGTATTTCTTGTGTTACGGTTGACTAGTCTCCCGCAATATAGTGTTTGCAACTGTCACAAGTTGTTTGCGAAGGCCTATTCTTTGCTTAACACAAGCCTTCAAGACTGACAGGTACAGCGTATCATATCTTGACATGGCCGACTGTCAGATAATTTATCTGTGTCAAATGTATGCTTTTATGTACAAAATGGTCATTGTTTTTGGTAAAGTTTTGATGTTTAGTATTCACTTTCAAATTCATATTCGAAAAACATCATTATCTCACTCATTCTGTTTGTAACAACTGAGACGACTATATTTTTGTACGCGTGATGCCGCATAGGGAACCTAATGGTAGTATTACGTTTAACACATTAATATATAAAGCAAATATCAAAGAGTAGTCATTATGTGGCGCTGAGAACACGCTCGCACGAACTTTCCCGTCGATTACCTTCTAGACGATGCCAAGTATCAAGATTTACAAGATGTAGTACAGACGAGTGACAGACGGTAGCGGGTTTAATGGGCTTTACAAATATTTTATTTATGTCATAGTTTTTATTATGAAATTAACTAACATATAGTACTTAAAAACAGCTCACTGATTGAGTAAAGGGCCGCGAACGCGCTATAGTACCAATCCCACTTACCCTGAAGAAGAGCCCCCGAAGGGCTTGAAACTAGTCGGTACCGACACCGATTTACAAGTGAGTTAAGTTTCATAAGAAGTATATGTTCATTATCAAATAATTCAAAAACGGTGGAACGGATTTTGATGAAATATGGAAAGATAAATTACATTCTGAAATCGTTATTTCTATGCGTTTAGAGACTTCTAACTCAGTTGATTTTTTTCACGTAAACGATGTCGCTGGCGACAGCTAAATTCCCTATTTAACTACCTCAATCTTGAGTAGAGTAAGACAAAATGTGACAATAGTAGAAATTAGAATAAATTGTGATATTCATTTTAAGTACATTCTAAAATGTTTTCAAAAAAAAATGAATAAAGAAATTGGTACCCAAAGTCCCCAACAATATGTTAGGGGTACGAAAAGGCGGCATTGCGCCGCCCATAAAAAAAAAAAACTACCCCAATCTTTAAAATCAGTCACTTTTAAGTTACAGGAGGTAACAGCTAGCAATCTTTATTGATCGCTCTCAGCTCTTGCCATGTACGGTGAGGCGGGGTTCGAACTGATTGAACGATGTATGCAGTTTACAATAATTCCGTTGCGATAACAACTAGAGAAGCTCAGTCATTTATGAATCCCGGTTCTGTGCATGGGACAAAGTAAAATGGACTTTAACGCTCTTGAGTTAGAATAGGTTATCGGTACATCATTCGAATCTGTACTGAGATATTTTCGGAAATGTAAAGATCGTTTATTGGTTGTGCGTACTTTGTACGTTGGTAAAGATTTATAGAATGTAAGGATTGCATTTTTAAAGCTTAGAATACATTGTAGATAAAAGCGTTGCATCTGATCATGTTCCGCTTGTTTCACGTATTTATTTTTTGCCTTGCCTCGATCGGGTTGACGTGAGTTTAGACCAAACGGCGAGTCTAGGACAGAGCGAGCTGGTCTACTGTGGACGCTAACTATCCCACTACGGGGATATAGGACATCAAGTCAAGCAAGTCACGATCGAGTGGACGATCTGTCCACCCCTTATTGCATTGCCCCATTCATGCAGCTCACAGTACAAAGCTCGTTGAAAACGTAACTGTGTAAACAATGCAACTTCAACACCAGTGTTCTCAGTAAAAAACGGTATACCGCCGATTACCGATTGTAACAAACAGTTGCGTTTTTCCATGTATTGTAACAACACTGTATAGTCTTAGTTCTTGGTAACTCTGTTGATGTTAGTGTTGTTCTTCGCTAAACAAGATGTGTATCTTTGAATGAAAATATTTTAAGTACTAAATATATAGTTGTACATTTAACTTCACCGTCATCATCAGCGTTTGTCTGCCCGCAGCTAGATATAGTCCTTCCCCAGTGCCTTCCCCTTGACACTATAAAACAGTTTGTATTAAGTTTACTTTGAAATTACATATTTTTTTTGTTTTGATACGCATGCGACGCCATTTTTATGTGTTAAAATAGCTTTAGGTCATGACTGTGTTCACGCGGAATTTAAAAAATAATAAAATCCGTTAAACGTGTTTGGTGTACGTAATAACAAACATTCACCAAATGAGTATGATGGGAATTTTAATCACAAACTGCAACATATAATCATTTTTTTTAAGCTACACTAAGGTACGCCCTTTTAATGACTAGCATGTAGTCGACCACAGTGTTATATAAACGCCAGCTTAGGTCGCAGCTGCTTACAGTTGCCATAAGAACTATAAGTTTGAATTTCTTTATTAGTTTTAAATAGTTAATAATGATGGTCATTATGAATTGTTTTTAATTCACAATAGAATTGAGCGCGACGTCGGTAATTGCACGGTTCAGATTAAATCTATTTATATTTATAATTCGACCGTTTCTGCGTTCTTTTTATCTACGTCTTAATTAAACTTCAAAAGGATTCGTGGCGTAGGATATTATTTTTTTAATAGTAATAAAGGAAAATGTGGATGGCTATAATTGTAGTGGAAGACCGAAGAAGGTGTGGATGGATTGTGTGAAGGAGGATACGCGTAAGAAGTGTGTGAGTTCAGATATGATGCCTGACAGAGATGTACGATAGAATAGTACATACTGTGCCAACCATACGTAAGGAAAAGGGCAGGTTGATGATGTTAGGAAAATATAGGCTTACAACCATTGTCTAAATCAAAGTCAAACAAGAATGTACCAATGACCTCGTTCTGTTAAAACTCAGTAAATAGTACGGGCTGTAATAAAAAAATATTTTTTGGATAAAATTTTTTCACTTTGAGATCAAGATTTTATATATTTTTTCGTATTGTTTTTATTGGAATTAACAAATAAAAAATATTGTAAATAAAATTGACATCGATTAAGTCAAAGGATGACACGCGGAACACGCGCGACGATCGAGTATGTCAAATGACATCAAAAAAACACATTACATTTAACGATTGTCGTGCGAGAGTCGTAAAATGCATTAACTATTGTATAATATATTCAATTATTTGTCGTCAGTTCATTTGTGTCTCTACCGGAAGCTTAGAGTCTGCTCACTGATTAGGAACTCGTTGTGGAACTGTCCTCGGCGGTATTTCCAAACCAATGCGTGCGTACCTCTTTCTCAAAGGCCTGCAACTCATCTCCCCCTCCAGTGTTGCAGATGGCCATGACCGTTGACGACCACATTTCTGATCCTGCCGCTCGTTTATCCCCTTCTCTTATACATAAAAAGAGCTTGGTCAAACACGGCCCAGTCAGCGTTGGTTGACATTACACGTCTTGAAAGTTCTTCGCAGATATGTGGGTTGGTCTCGATGTTTTCTTCGACGTCAGTATCTCTGGTCAATGTATATATGAAATCTGATAAAAATATTAGCAGATTTTTGTTGTTTTATAAATATTTATTTTATCACTCCAACTAAGCTTGTGCTAGGATGTGGTCTACGACAATAGTCGAATGGTGGGATCCGAACTTTCGACCACTTGATCGGAATCCTTGACCATCAGTCTTTTGACGCTTCACCTGAGGTGCAGATACGTCGTGTCTGACATGAACCGGAACTTTTTATCAAATGCGCTTCTTTTATTGAACTAAATTTATAAACATCCCAGCTTACATTGACCTCCATTTATTGCTTTGTCTTTCTTATCAATGCCAATTATTAAGAATACATTTTTTTTAAGATAATGTATTCTACGAAGTAATTAAATTGTCTTATGTTTAGACTGCCATTAATTAAACAAAGAGTTTTCTTTGTTCTAATCGATTGTCTCCAAGAGTTCGTCTCACTTTGTCCCAGTACTGAGTCACGGCTGACCCCATTCAGAAACTCAAAATAAACTTTATGTACAAACATATCTCTTTATTTTACTGTTTAACAGGAACGACTTGTTTTACTGCACTTCAGCAGAGCTCTTTAAGGTTTCATATGAGATATCTACGCTTAACGACCACTTAAGTAACCGTTAAACAATTCGGAGTGTGGCTGTTTGTCTATTTATATTAAAATCAAGTTTGCTGACTGTATCTTGTATATGTCTTTTCAAATACCTTGGCATGAAGTTTACATTTAGATCAGTGGTTGTCAGATCGCGGTCCGCGAGAGATATTTGTGCACCCCGCGAACCTTTGAGATATTACATATCAATAGAATTAGAAATGTGTCCGTTGAATTAATTCTCATCCGGGATAAATATTTGTGTGAACAACTAATATTTTCAATAAACATTATAACGAAGATTTTCTGTTGCTTTGAAATCCAAAAATATATTTCTAAAAAATCTTGTATCTATGTTGGAGTCGCGTTAGCTTATAAGAAAGTTAAATACATTGGTAGTGTCACGTCAGTCCACGAATGTGCGGTGGAGTGATACCTCACGTTGTCCTATTTGGCTCTTGTTTAGAAGAGTGAGGCGACCACCGGTCTAGATCATTCTATATTCCTCGCGTTTCCTCTTAATTGCCAGTCCGACCTGTACGGTTGCATCATATATTAATTAGCATCGTGTATTAGATTCATATAATCGTAATTACGAACGCGGCCACAACGTGTGTGTAAACATATTGTATTATGATTTGTAACATAGTTGAAGTTGTTGATATGGGACATGTTTCTAAGTAAATAATATTGCGTATTTATTGGATTTTATATGGTTTATCTGTATTTATATTTATATTTTTGTTACACTAAGAGTGACGCAGTCAAATATGTCTATCTTATTATTAAATAGATATGGATCTATTTGTTTTTTTTATAAATAAATTCATCTTTATGTTTTTGTACTACATTTTCTATATGAAAGAATAATTTGAAAGTAAATGTTTTTTAGACAGATGCCATATGATTTGAGTTAGTGTGACATGTAGCTATGATTTTGCTATTTTTTGTTATAACTAATATTATTAAAGTAATTAGACTATTTTAGTGTTAGAATGGGAAGCTTTTTGTTCACTATCTTATCATGAGCTTGCCAAGTTTGACGAAAACATCGGCTTATCTCTGTCTGAGATAAATACATTTCCCGTACGCACTGCGTCCGATGATGACACCGCGTTGCCACTGACGAAACATCCGTATGTAAATCACAGTTTTTTTAGAGGGCATGAGAGATACAACAGTATGTGTTTGTATGAGTTTTACGGCTACAGAAACCCACGCTAACCTGTCTAGTTAGTTTTGTGCTAATCTTTTCGTAACTAAATTTTACAAGTAACTTTGTTCTGTACAATATTGTTTTGTTAATCGACTTCAAACATCTGGAGGTTCTCAATTTGTGTATATTTTTTATTTTTCTTACGTTAAATGTAAATTGGGAGAACATTGCTGTTTATCGCCGACTATGAAAATTTGATTTAAAAAAATGAAATGCTAGTAATTGCTCTAGACTTCGTCTGTATGGACTGCAGCATAAACTTAGCCGAACCTACCTCCAGACAGTAATCTATCTGTGTGCCAAATTACATCTAGATTTTTTAGCCGTTTTGAAGTTATCTCCCTTCAAACATTCATCTATAACTTTCGCATTTAGTAAGAAGTAAGATTCTAGACATCTTTGGTCTAGACCAATTAGGAATTCTTCTTCTACGGGTGGCATCTTCTTAGCGAAGGTAGGCGACCGTCATGGCAACCTGGACTTTAGACAGCGCAGACCTAAATATAGAGCGCGTGCT
>JAODUI010000014.1:4901258-4925898 GCA_027563995.1 Papilio gigon | reverse complement strand
TAGCGAAGGTAGGCGACCGTCATGGCAACCTGGACTTTAGACAGCGCAGACCTAAATATAGAGCGCGTGCTTTTTTACACCATGTGCGCAGATTTCTGAGCCAATATGTTCTCCTTCTCCCTGGACTTCTATTATTATTTTAATTAGGAATTAAATTGGAAAAAAAATGCTAAACTGTAATATGCAAATTTACAGTTGATGTTTATTTTTCAAGCGATGATGTAGGCGTTATTAATTAAGGACATGGCAATATAAAACCTGTTTTATATCTAATTGGTTCATATTATCAGTTATTACTTTAAAAGTATTGTCTTTAAGGTGTCATTCGCTTTAGCAGCGTAATAAGGTTTTGTATTTAGCTGTAAAATGAAGCGGCTGCTCACCAATGATATAGACCGACCAAGTTATAAAGATGCCCGCAAAATTCTACACCGTAGTGAGTGACAGGCAAGACAGAAGCCGGTGGACGTTAATTATCCGCTCTAGATGTAATCCTGACTGTTGACCACGATCCTCAGACATGAGGAACCGACCTCGAGAGAGAGAGAGAGCATGATTAAATAATATTTTTTCACTCTCTCATTTTTCCTTAGAAATTCGTTTGAGGCTTCCAGTCGCCATTTTGAATATTATACCAAGCTTTATTCTCAAAAAGAATAGGTTGATGTTTGTTTTTTAAACGAGAATCTGCATGTCCTGTGTTCCGAGTGGTTGTTGTTGACTAGTCGGCATTTACCTCTGTTATCAAAACCGTGTCTCGTAATGACGCGCTGTGACGCGCGACAGAATCGCAATGCGTCTGGAATATTGACTATCGATGATTATTATAATCTTGATTATTTAAAAATATCAATAAGTGGCCTTTCCGTTTAATCGTGATTGAATATTTTTAAGAACGTATGTTTTTTTAATCTATATCTGCTTTGTTTCTTATACTAACCATTGTATCGAGTATCTGTCCTTTTTGTTTTTTTATATTTTTTTTTAAAAGTATATGATAGGACTGGCGACATGTTTTTATTCTAATTTAGAATTGCACATTTCTATATTCTCTTTTGTCATTAGTAGACACTTATAAATCTTAGATTATCAGATTGTTTGATAAGTACCTACTTAAAGACTATGTTAAATAAAATCTATCACTTTTTAAGGAAATTGCGCCAACGTTTCTGACACAGTTAGTGTGGAGTGCGTAGTTATTTTTTAATGTAAATAAATATGTTATTGACGATATATGACGGTCGCAGGAGCGCAATATATGACTATTATTTTTAATAAATACTGAATAGAAACCGGTTACTCTAACGATTGCCTACAATAACAACTAACAGATTATTTTACGCAGTTAAATTTACGTTTTTACGATTACAACAGTTTCAATAATAAAGTAAATAACAAAAATCTTGTTACTTCTTCGTGTCTAAAATTGATCTTAGTCGATGTGAGGTTAGTCGCTTATTGTTCGAAGTTCAAACATAATTGATAATCATCGTGGAGAGTTCGAATCCCACCATTCGACTATGGGAACCCATATCATAGCACAAGCCTTAGAGCTTAGTTGGTTTGATAAAACATATTAGCAAATTAACAAAAAATCTCCTAATGTACAAAAAAAAACAATTTCAAATAGTTTTATGCACTTAGCCACAATAACTTTAATGTACGCACTGTTTCGATTCATCTATATAGATTATTTTTTACCCAGAAGTTGTATTACGCTTCAACATAATTCGTGGAAACTTGATAGCGAAGTCCAAGTATTTATTAACATAGTAAAGAGTTGCGTAATTTTTTATGTTCTCCGTGAATAACGTAAATAGTTGACGTGATGACATAAGTATGTTGACATCCGACTGCACTTCTACGGCTTGGATAACTGGGCTAATTTTAAAAATATTTTGTACTTTTATTAGATGTATGGAAGAGTAAACATACTGTGCCGACCCTCTATAGGGAAAAGGGCAGGTTGATGATGATTTGGTGGTTATATTGCATATAGATAATGCAGCAGTAAAAAAAATATTATAAGGAATGAAAACATTTAATAATTAAGCAGTTCCATAGATATGTGTATGACAAAGAATTTTAACATTCCTAAATTTAAATACTCGATTATCTATATTTCCTCGCTAACTTCAACCCTTCTTTCCTTTACGGGATAAACTCTTATGGTCATATAAAACCAAATCGTGTCACCGAGCAGTCGATCTAGAAGAGACCAGATGTATTTCTACTATAATTAGTCGGAATAAGTGCTTGACTGAAGGAAGTCAACAACCTATTTGAAACAGGTTTCGGGATCGAATCAATGTCGGGAAGGTGGAAGGCAAATCGTGACTTGCAACGACCGACAACGTATCATTTACTGACATCTACGTTTACGACACTCGTAATATGAATAAGACGGATACTAAACGTATGGCAATATAGTCCTTACAGCTTGCAGCAGCTGTCTACCCTGATATTAAAAAGAGGGAATATATGTATGTAATATAAAAACTCGAAACTACTCGTACGATTTCAAAAAATCTTTTAACGCGAATGCTTTATCATTATGTATGTTTAATTCTGTTTTGAAATAAGTTTATTTTTTAAATTTGAAAGGGTAATCACACTCCTGAGACCAAAGATGACAAAGGCAAAGAATTAAGAAAATAAAATTTGATTTAGTATTACATAAAAATAATCTACGTGCCTGCGTTGAGACGTGATCTTAATGCAAGGGTTTGCAACTTTAAGGACAGCTATGTAAAAGGTTTATTTTTTTTGTATTCAAGATTTATTTAGGTAGAATACTGCTTTAAGAGCAACAACTTCGCGACTTTGTTGATTGTCAAGGGCACGCGGCAGCACGGCTGCACGGAACCGTGTGGACCGTATCAATACTGCTAACCAAATACGATTTTAATTTATAGTGTCGAACGACCTTAAAATAAATTCATGTCATCGTTTCTATTACATGTTAATTGTATGCAAGGCCTCCTTGTATTACGCACGAAACCAACGTTATATTTAAAAAATATATATATTTTCCAACGACAATACTCTGTATGAACTTTGTTCGAGTATGCTAAACACAATTAATATTCCAGCGTCGTCTCGTTAGTTTTTAAGACGTAATTTTTATTACTCAACTAAAAGCAACGTATTATTGTTGAATTCAAATGTAAAAACAAATAAATTGGTTTAAATCTTTTAAATTAATTAGTGAAACACTTACCGATTATATCAGGAAAATCCTGTTCTCAAATTAACAGCTGCGTTCAACGGTGCTCCAAATAACAACACTGCACAAATATATTTTGGTTTTGCGGGTTACGCAGTCCGTGTCATGAATGGCGGGAAAATGTGACAAGCGCGCGTACGACCGGAACGCGTCTCGGCTGCGGACTGGCCGATTGGTCGAGCGCTTTTTCTTTAGTGTTCCCGCGTTGGCTCTAGGGACGCGTTGCTTTTGCCTTTTTATTTTTAATTTCGAGTGCGTGAACCGATTCGATAAACACCGGAACACGTGATGTCAACGACGTCAGGTTAGTTTGACTGCATTATTTCGTGATTTTTATTTAACAAACACACCTACGTCATCAAATAAAAATGTTTATTCAGACTGTTTTTAAACTGACGATCAATACGGAAGTGTATAGTTATATAGGTTATAGTTTATTGCTAGTAATTGCAATGTCATGGACATAGCGAGCTCGTGTCGCGCTAGCATTAATAATTCATTAAATGTATGATTTTTTGTTACGCCCATTAAACTAATTAAATATTTCTCTCCTTCCGTTACTTCGGTTGTTGGAATTACGTGTAGATGGAAAAGGTCTTTCGCATTATTGGCATTGAAATGGTTTAATAACTAATGATCTCACAGTATTAGATTGCTAATATCACAAGAACTTTAATTACTGAGCTAAAAGGCTTTGGTCGGTGATGACAGTTTCGAACAATTGGCATGATTAACTACGTCAGTACATTTACTACTAAAACGATTTACTACAAGCGGCATGACTAGTAATTGGTTGTTTTATTTTTTTATTTTTAAATGTCATGCGAACTTCAAGGTAATTTATCGCGACAGTTTTTTTGTTTGTTGCATTTAACAACATTTCAGATACTGGCCGGATATAAAGCGTTGGGAGGAGGCTAGGAAGAGACTCGGGTTATTTGAACCACTTCATTTGTAGGTTATATATGGAATTGATCATATTTTTTTTCTGTGTATTAATTATGTGATCGTAAATAGTGCGGCCAATGTAAAATATAATTTTAAAATGACAGTGTTGCCTATAATTTGTATGAGTATGGCGTGATTCTGCTTGTGTTCACAAGAAACTCATTAATTCAGTTATTTACATTGATGCAAGCCTTTTTTGTCCAACTCTAGTCCGATGCTTAGGCAAATCCTACTTCAAATAATGTATCACGTAATTTATTTAATTGCAGATACATTGAATTACGTTGCTCGACTATAATTTAGACATGTTTTAAATATTATAATTTGTTTTTTTTTGTTATAAATAATAATAATATAATCCTTAACGTATGTCTTTTTTTACTTTAAAAGAAATAAAGAAACCTTTTAAATTCATCTTCATTATTATAACAATGTCATTAAAATTAATTTTTAATTACGAAATAAATGTATTGGTAGTTATTTATTATTATATTATTGAATGTAATTAACCAAATACTAATTTATTAGTGATTGCTTTGATTACTTTGTTTTTGAATGGAAAATCTAATTTAAAATGACAATTTAAAGAAATAGATTAATAGTGGTTGCGGATTTCCGATCAAGTGTTCGTAAGTTCGAAGCCTGTCATTCAACTGTTGTAAACCATATTTTTCATGTTTATTTTTCGAAAGTTTACGAAGTTATAGTTCGAAGTAAAAATTTGCTTGTCAAGGGCGAGGGTGAGTTTTTACCAAGGGGACGTATTTCTAAAGGGTGGTTCGACCCTCATTATGAGATGGAATAGGGTGTTTTTTTTTTTGCAATTCACGAAATTTGAAATTTATTTTTTGGAAAAGAGACAATCTGAAATGAAATTATATACGATAAATTATATGTATATTAAAAATGTTTCAGTAAATATGTTTTTTCTTTACGTTATTTAGATATCGCGTATATGTCTTAATATATTTACGTAGCTACGCAACGCACTAATACAGCGCCTAATTAGATCATAATTATACAGAGTTACTTCATGTTTTGCACCACTGAGTCGCTTATCTCGAGACTAACGTTTGTTTTATCCCAATATTATTAGGAATCCTCAATTCATGGAGAAGAAACATGTATAGTGCATACACAGGCACACCTCTTTCTCAAAGGTCGGCAACGCATCTGTTCCTCTGCTGCGGATGTCTGGACGTCAATGATCACCTTTGATCGCGCTTGTTTGCTCCCTTTCGCTTATAAAAAATGACAATTACAGCAACACTCTCAACGCATCAGCTGAATTTAAACTGTAGTTTTTCTTTATATAGTAGTTATTAACTGAAATATCGTCTGCGCGTTATTGATACTCAGTCATAATGTAGCTGTTTAATGGTATAAATATTTTTCAAATTAGTTCCAGTAGTATTTTACATTGTTTATTACATACAAGAATACAAAATCCTCTTCTTAATAATATTAGTATAGAGTATCGTACGAGTGTGCGTGGAATGTGTTACGGAGGATGTGCGTAAGAATTGTATGAGTTCAGATATGAGCTGACAGAGATGTATGGAGTACATACTGTGCCCTGTACAGGGACAAGGGCAGGTTGGTGATGATTATCGTATGATGGTGTGTGTCGTGAGCTAATGTAATTTCCCTCCACAGCTTCTTTTGCCCTCTATTCCTATAAAAAAGTAAAATAATTCATACGGAACGCATATATGTATTTATTGTTTATTGTTCCTGATAAGCAGTGTCATCACCGCCTCGCTGTAATCTATTTGCAGAGTTTAACTTGTAAAGTAATTGCAAAGTCAAGCAACGGAGGTCGTAAACATTACTAGGATTTTTTTAAATAAAATATTTTAGTATTTCACTTATATTGTAACCACCTCATTGAGTGTTAGTGTCGTAAATTGTATGATAGGATGCGAATCAACAACCACTTGTTTATATGTACACACACTTAACTATTAGGCTATTGACGCTTTATTATTTTTTTAATTATGTTTCACGGAAATAAAAAAAACTTAATTACAGTTCTTGTGCTGTAGGATGGTGCGGGTGACATTTCAGTAATATTTCGTTTCACTCCTGAAAGTTCCTTGATTAACAACGCTAGAACTATAGAAACCTGGCTTTGATCTCTTTGTCAAAGCAGCCACTATTCCTATTTCAAATTTTATCCAGAAACAAATCCATAGATATTATTTTATATGTAAAAATGTACTGTGCATAACGTTTTTTATTCTAACGTCTCTTGACTCCTTGACGTCACTGTGACGTCAGTTTGTCTCGTCAAGCCGCAGTAAAGACGCGACTGTATTTTTGCATCATAACCTCTTTTTAAACATTTAGCATGTCACCTATAGATGGAGTATGTCATATAAGTCTGACGTGTAATCCAGAGTCGATTTTCTAAATCACAATCTGTATTGTCAATGACAACACGGAGGGAATTTACGATAAAAAGGAGGCTTTTTTTCGCTTTATTTTCGTGCGTCTGTTTAAGTATTTATAGATTTATGATTGTTACAGCGATGGAAATCTACGGTTAAAGACATTGCCAAAGTAACTTGGCGATTCACAAAATGTTCCTCTGAGTGTCACGTTTCAAGGTCCAAACTTGGTCACTATATTTAACTTATAATTTGCGTATAGTTTATTTTTTGGAAAAATTAGCTTATGTGTTATAAACAGATGTTGTACAAAGAAGTAAAATTATTTACATTGTAACTCTGACTTCATAGAATAAAGTTATTACGCTAAAAAGCCTTATAAGGCCTTATCATCGACAGCCTGCTGCGTCACGCTGGCCGGGATTAGTTTACTATCATCATCAGCTCATTACACGTCCCCACCGAGGGGCTCAGAGCCTACCCTATTATTAGGGGTGACCAGGCCATAGTCAACCACGCTAGCCCAGTGCGTGTTGGTTGACTTCACAAATATTTTTGAATTTCTTCGCCGATATGTGCAGGTTGCATCACGAAGTTTTCCTTCACCGTAAGAGCATCAGGTAATGTACATATGCAATTCGAAAATGGAAAAACACATTGATATATGACGGGGACCGAACCTGGACAATGTCGAGTACGGTCCTGTCCGGTCAAGCATTTAACAATTGCGCCACCCACGCTCTCTATTAGTTAACTATGCTTTTGAATTTCATCACATATGTGCATATGAATTCGAATACGAAAAAACATATCAATACATGAGGTCAAACCCGTGACCTGGTTACGTATAAAGTTGACAAGTTAACCAACGCACCACAAACGCTTTATAAATTTTTATCAGCAAAATAAATTTACATCACCTTTGAACATTAATGCATTGTTCTACTATAAAAGAATAACATAAGGTGCTACAATTAGGGTTGTCGAGTTTCAATGACAAATATCATTAAAGCACTATGCACACCCCTAGGTGACAGTCCTAGAGGTCGTGACCTTAATAACTACAAGAATGTAGTT
Source organism: Papilio gigon (assembly GCA_027563995.1). Classification (NCBI taxonomy): domain Eukaryota; kingdom Metazoa; phylum Arthropoda; class Insecta; order Lepidoptera; family Papilionidae; genus Papilio; species Papilio gigon. The sequence goes on along the minus strand of JAODUI010000014.1, from coordinate 4,918,257 downwards.
TGATTCTCAACGCGATGAGCGATAAGAAATCATTCATCGCGTGAACTGAATGAACTTATGAATTAATTCTTTGAATGGACCGATGAATGATGTGTTCATTTATTACCAATTGTGTAACACCCCGTGTAAAACCACTGGTTGGTTGAGAATGAAATATTGGTGCGGTTTACAATTTGACTTTTTACAAATCGATAAACTTATATAACTTGAAAGTTTAAGTTAAACTTAACTATGTTAACTCACTAGCGCCCTCTGTTAGTTTAAAAAAGTACCACAAAATCCGTTAGTCTGTCTTGTCATGTATTTTCTTTAATTCTTCCTTGGGTCATCATCATCAGTCTTTGGCTGCCCACTGCTGGACGTATTCCCAAATGCCTTTCACAGCATGTGGTCTTCAGAATCCAAGGACTTCTCGCAAGTACTAAGTCGTATGTAAGTACAGATGTAGTGAGAAATTATTGTCGCTCGGGAAAACTAGGATCTCTATCGGAATACGATGACACCCGAGCTGTCAATGAATGATCGTATTAAATGAGTGACATTTTCATATCCATTAATTTGGAATTTTATTGTTTAGTGTCAAATATCAAAATGAAAAATGTTACTCTCTAAGATGGGTACTGAGGCTGTTTTAGAGCGCACGATATTTGAAGGTTATGCGATAGAGCCTCTCCCGGACCAGATGATTTTGTAGTACAATTTGATATCATGACAATGAATGTCAGGTTCCTTTCTTTTCATATTGGTATCGAGTGAGTGTGACACGTGATTCATGTTGTATCGAATGTTTTGTAAAATCAAACATGATAGCTTATGTTGATACGAAACCTGGCATCGTTTTACGTGTCGGTGACTAAGGGTACAGTCACGTACAAACTTTATAACGTCTTCTTTACATTTCATTTTAGTTTCCAGTTACAACACTAAATCATTCCCTCTCAAGACTTGTTAAAGATCGCAATATGAAACAATAGACTAAACGGGTGACATAGATCTTCCTAGTCCTGACACGAGGCGCCGTGTAGATTGTCAGCAATTGACGGTGCCACCTTTAACCCGCGCCTCATTGACACTACTGCGCAGTAACACTTGGGGCATGTCATGACACAACTATGACACACATCGATAGAAAAAATATGTCACCTTATATATTTTTTCTATCGACGTGTCTCTGGCAACGGACCCACCCCGTAATAAAAAAAAACGAACATTGTCACAGTAGCTACGGGAAGGCTGAAAACCAGTGCGGCCCACAGCTACAGGCTGCGGGCAGTACAAGCAGAGCCTCGCTTCTTTGAACGAGAAAGGTTTTAATTCTGTGTGGTGATAAATTTCGTATTTGTCAATTTTTTCTTGGCCAGTAAACCAATTTTATTTATTCATATATGAGATCGTAGACGATAAAACTTTTTTGCGGACTTCGAACCTTAACACTAACATGGAAATTCTTAAAAACTGACACGGTATCGTTGGTTGCACTACAGTCAATGATATATCAAAGAATTAAAGAAGTACCAAAACAGTCAGCCTCATATCTAGTCAAAGCTTGTAGCATGTAACGGGCGTATTTTATCGGAATCTGAATCAGAATGGCAATTGGAGGCAAAAGTGTAAAGGGTAGCTCTAACAAAATACTCTCTCCACGCACAACAAATGTATTTATAAAAAATCTGTCTTCATCTCAAATGTCACGCATTTCGACTTCGGATTAAATTAAACCGAAACGAAAGTACAAAATCAATCGGAAATTCCGATATTTCGGAATCTGAATCGGACCTTTGTCAGATGCCTAGTTTATAGTATCCCCATGTACAAAAGTTTTATATTCTAATACTAAGCTGAAGTAATGCGGGGTTATCAATAAAAATGACTTTTGTTTTATCGCAGGTGTCATTCAATAGTTGGTGTAGAGTTCAGTGCGGGCCGTGTTACACACGCTTCCAGCAAATGCTTTTGTAAACTGCTCATTGTTACCCGATCGACACACGACACACCCGCGACCCCCGACCTCACCTGCCTCTGCCTCGCTGAATGGCAACCTTTCATTGTAAATATTTTACATTAGAAAAGAAGAAGAAATTAGTTAAATAACATATTTTCCTTCAGTTGTTTGTATACGCCTTCGTGTTCACTTTTTGTAATACAAAGTTCATCTAAAATGTGACTTTTATTTAAAACAATTTACAATATACACTCTATACTACTTATAAAACGGCTTAACTCACGTGTAAATCGATGTTGGTACCGACTAGTTTCGAGCCCATCGGGGACTCTTCTTTAGGGTGAGTGGGATTGGTACTATAGCGTGTTTCATAAGTAGTATAGTGAAACGTCTCAAGAAAGTTTTAATATTTTAATATACAGTTTGATCCAAAACTAGCCGTGTTATGTACATGACATATCTGGGAGCGTGGTCACGTGGTCACGCGCTGGTTTGTGTTGTAAAAATAAGCCAAACTTATCTAACTGCATGTTTGGGTCAAGACCTTATAAATTAGTACTTTTAAAATGTTACAATTAAAAGATAACGGTACACGGTTATAATGAATGTTTAACTAAATATAATGAGTGTTACCTCCCTCGTTCTGATCATCAAACGAGACGAAATAAAATGACAATATGTTGGTATAAATTATCATCGCCAGTCCGCCCTTCTCCCTGCCACGAGTCGCCACAACATGTACTTCATACATCTCTATCAGCTGTTAAATCTGAATTGACACTCTTAAGCGTATCCTCTTTCACACTATCCATCCACGCCTTCCTTCAATTTGTGTAAAATTTCATTTTATATTCAATATACGTATTGTATTATTTCAGAGACCAATCGCATGCTAGCAAGCGCGTCCTTCGTTGGTCTGCTCATCGTGATCGGTCTACCACTTTGGTGGAAGACCACAGAAGTCTACAGGTAATCGAGGAAACTTCAAATCATATTTCTTGTTATAAACACGAGACACGCGCCGACATTCAATACATTTACGTAATGTTTCGATAAGACCGCTTCATGTAAATAAACAAAAACTATTCGCTACGTTATGTAACCGAGTATTGTATACATTATTTAGAGGTCGAGGTTTATCGTTATATGCGTTAAAAATTATATGCTTATCTCGTTTGTCCTTGTTAAATGCACTGCGAAGAAAATTATCGAAGACGCTATTTTCAACTGAACATTTGAACTGTACAGTTTTGGCCTAAAATCGTAGGTATGGCCACCTTAACTTTCTCATCGAAGAAAAACGATCCCTTATTGTGTATCAATTGGTACCGTTTTTATTGTTAGGAAATGCGTTTACGCATCTCCCCGTTGCCGGGGGAGTATGTGGGAGTCGTCCGTTGATAAGCGGCCGAAACACCCACCAAAGTCCAACGATGTTCCTTCTCGTCGCCACTTGGGTCACGGCAACACTTAAGCAATCTTCCGTGACCCAGCCGGCGCCGTCCTCTATGGCGGACCCAACTTATCAATAAGTACCGAGCCAAAGCTACAGTAATAGTGCAGTTAAATAAATAAAAACAACAAAAATATAAAATAATTACAGTATATAAACCCTTAGATAAAGTCATTTGATTGATTTTATCGCTGGTTCAAATCTAAATGTGTCACAAAAGAAATAAATACGTGACAAAAACGTGACATCAAAGTTGCTAGTTTCATATATTCTTTGACTTTTCGATTAGCTATCACTAATCATCCGTCGAGGTAACTGGCCGTTTCCACTGCTAAACATTTGTCAATACTCTAATTGAAAAAAAAAACATATTGTCATTCTCTTTTAAAAAAATCGAGACATTAATATACTAAATTCTTCACACATCCAGGGTTTCGCTACCGTATGACAAGATCAGCGCGTTCGATGCGCAGGCGCACGTCGTCGCTGCTGAGCTAACAGTACTCGCCAACGACGAGCAGACGGCAGCCGATGTCGCAGAGCTCATCGACAAAGCTTTCAGAGACTATGGTGAGATGAACAGGCTATACTCCATTCGACATTATAGAACTCATTTATTTTGTGCCTATTTGATTTCCGCTATTTTGGCGCTCACATTAGCAGTATTGGAAACTCGTTACAAGGAAAACCGACCGTAACTTCATCTGACATTTTCGGAACGAAACAAAGGTGTTTTAAGCAGCGATATTACCGGCCATTATCTGGAGAGATCAGTGCACCAGTTGTTGTGTTTTTAACACATGCTTTTTTGTGATTTGATGCCACGGAATGATCACGCATCGATAAAAACGATGCAGCTTGTGATAACACACGTGTTTTTTTTTTAATTGACAATAAAATAATTATCAGCCAGTTTCTTAAAATAATTCGCCCTTTATGATAATCTCGCGGCCGGTCAGTGACCTTGAACTTGATAGTGACTTCCAATATTTGTTGTCATTCATCAAATTGATAAAAAAATATTCATCGCATGCCGGAATATAATTTATGTGGGCCGATGTGCGACCTCTCGTAAAATATCTACAGCAGAGGTCGCTCGCATGAGCTAAATCCGGTGGCTGCTTATTTGCTACCCAATACTATAAAAAAACATTACTCAAAGAATATTTAATATTTTTCAATATATGTATGTCCCATTTCTCAAAACATAGCTCTGATGTTGATTAATAGAAATCAGTAATCTCAGCCAACCCCACTATATTGCAGTCGTGAACGCTTTAGTCGCGTTATAACAGGAAACATTGCAGGGACACCGCCGCACAGCGGAACTGCGTCCGTGTCAAGTTATTTGAAATTATATTTATAGAATACTTCCGTATTATTGTGACCCTCGAACTAGCAGTATACTTCAAGACCTTAGCGCGCTGATAGTTTGCGAGATCAAGATACTAGATATAATGGAATTGTATTTAATAAAAGTAACGGTAGACATCTTGGTCCTTCGAGAGCCGGATGTTTTATCATTTTAATTTATAAAAAGTTTTCGAAAACAAAATAGTTGTTTTATAGTATTGTTTTCTTATGCTGAGGATTAACATCAACTTTCCTATGTTGTTCAAGATGTCCTAAATCTCAAGATAACAAGGGAAATACTGCCCGAGGGTCTGCGGAGGAGTTTGGACTCCATCGCGGACGAGCAGGAGGCGGTCGAGGAGGTGGGGGGCGCTTTCGACCTCACACAGCACAACAAGCTGTATGTGGTGCAGCGCTCGCCGCTCTTCCAGGATGTGTGGCTCGGCACCGAGAGGGTTGTGTTCTTTAGGGATGCCAAGGGTGTGTGGATCAACTCCTATCTTATCTTTGTGTGTTTCAATATGTGTTTTTATCATTATAAACGTTTTCTTTCTTCCAATTAATTTAATTGTAGCGGCCGACACCCTCGCGAAGGTCTTAAAGCAATGGATCTACGAGCCGTCAGTGCTCCGGGGCGCGCGCTCCGAGACTGCGGACTCGACGCGGCGGGTGCGCTTCCCCCCCGGGCAGGGCTATCACGTGGTGCTGTCGGTGGTGCACCCGCGACCGCAGGACTTGAAGGTGGAACTTAACGCTAGGGATGCGATCGAAGGTAAGATGCGTTGTTATTTATATTTGTATGTGTTTTAACCATCTAGTTTTCCTACCTAGTAAGGTTGAAACTTTCATATAAGCTGTGTTGATATGTTTGAGGATGTTATTTCAGACTACATCGGGTCGTTCGTGGACGAGCTGGACGTGCTGCACAACTTCACGCTCAAGTCGCAGTGGCTGTACCTCCTCAACTTCGACTTCCAGGCCGCGGAGGTACGTGAAGTGACGTTAGCAATAGTGAAGGAACCCTACCAGTGCAGTCTCTCTTATATCGTGACGTAATGATAAACTATGTTTTCACAGTATAAAACTAAATTCATTTAGTAATCAGAAACATGAAAAAATTAGAAATATTAATCCTTCAAAAGCAGGATTAAAATAGTTATGCAGGAGGTATTTAGAGACATTACTCTTTCTTATTGCGTACCCTGTCAAATTATCTTCCACCTTTTTCTTGTCACCACCTTGTTTCCAACTTGTCACCTTTCACTGTTACTGTACGACTGTGCCTTCCTCTCGTCACCAGGTGAAGGACACCAGCGAGTGGGGGCGCCACCTGGCGGTGCGCGAGGAGCGCCTGCACCTGCTGCTGACGGCGCTGGAGGGGCGCGCCGCCACGCACGCGTCCGACCTGCCCACCGTCAACCTGGCGCTGTACATACTGCCCTGCGCGCAGGCGCCAATGGTCATATACGACTCGGACAGTAAGTAGCTTGCTGTTGAATGGCGGCTTGTCTCGTTTTACCTACGTCACCCAACTAAAATCTTAACTACCTCAGATAAAAAAGTATCGAGTCCAGTGCAAGCGTTCATGTCTCCGAAGTGGGGGGGCGTGGTGCTCGGTAGCCCCTCCCCCGCCGCCTGCGCCTCGGCGCGGCCCACCTGGGCGCCGTCGCTCGACCTCATCATGGGCACCTTCATAGCGCAGCTGCGGGAGCTGCTGGGCATCACTGACAAGGTAACCGACCGCCGATCGTCTCAATCCCCTTGATCATCGTTGTTTGTTTTTCAAAAGCGATATTTCTGCAGGCCAGTGTAGCGCGTGCGCACCTGCAGCCACTGCGCGCGGCCGCCCCGCGCCGCTGGGAGCTGGACAGCCTGCTGCGCCTGCGCACGCTGGAGCAGCTCGCCGCCGCGCGGCACGACCTGCGCTCGCTGGCGCAGCTCCTCGGTCAGTGCTGCTCACTCACATTCCGTCTACGATATCTGTTGATCTTAGTAATCCAACTAATATTATAAATGTCAAAGTTTAGACGGCCGGTTAGATGTAGGACGTAGTCTGGAAGAAAATGTACATTACTAGTCAAGTTTTTCTTTCATTCCTCATGTTACTGTTATTGATTAGACCTTTTAAATTAGTCAGGTAAACCTAATTATTAAAGGTCTCCCGTTATATAAAGCACGTCTTCCCTCAGGCGAGATATCGAACATAGTGATAAACGACGAGGTGGGCGCGGCCATCTCCTCCGCCGTGACGTGGTCGGCGGCGGCGGCGGGCGCGGCGGCGCGCGGTGAGCTGCTGCAGGCCTACCGCGCCTCGCGCGCCGGCTGCCTCGCCGCAGAGGCCGCCTTCACGGAGCCCAGCCTGCTGGCGCTGCTCTACTTCCCTGATGATCAGAAGTTAGTTTACGTCATTCAAGTAATGTTGGCGGCTCGAGGTCATCCCCCTTGTCTTCTGGCCAGCGACTCGCGCGATGATCAAAGCTGACAAGATATTTAACATCCTATCTCTGAAGGAGACTCCTCGTGTGGATTTACTGCACTCGAAGATGTTAAAGGACCCCTAATGTAGTTTTAGTAAAATACATCTGTTGCCAATGCCTCCCTTTGTATTGAATAAATTACGTTTGATCAAATTCAATAGAAATGTGAAATTGCGTCACGTGTCACTTGCTGTCATTTATTGTTTATAGTTTTGGTACATTGCGTACAAACGTGTAGGTTTTTCATCAAACGCCCCGATTTCAAATAAAGCCTTTTTTTTTCAGGTATGCGATCTACATCCCTCTGTTCCTGCCTATCATGTTCCCCGTCGTGTTGTCCCTGAAGAACTTACTGCTGTGGCTGCAGAAGAAACCTCAAGTCAAGGAGAAGACTGATTAAAATTGGTTGTTAAATTTTTATTTAATATGGAGATTATATAATAAACTTTTAGGAAATTATAATGGTTTGTATTTACTACGAATGTGAATAGTTCCGCGTCTTAGACGCGTCTACATCGGGTGTACGGAGCGCAGTGTTGCTGTCTACCCCGCATAACATATGAAGTACGGTATTAATTGCCATAAATTGAAATCGACACTTCATAAGCGCGCATTCTCATACCGGTAACGTATAATACAAGACAATGCAAGGATTTCTCTGACGTCTATGTTTGAGGTAAATTAATAAAAAAAAACCAGATATAAATGCTTCACATTACAATATATTAATATGTAAAACTGAGGTACTTCGTCACAATCAAAATTCATTTAAAACTCTTAAACTCTATACATCTATGCAGCAACTGGGCGTCGTCTTGAAAGCGAGGATTAAAAAAAATAAATATACCAGTTCATTAATAGCTATTTTTTTTTTACAACAAAACCGGACACATTTTGTAAATTTAATTTTAAATATTCATTGAAATTATGGTATTTTTATTCTATAGAAAACTTAATAAAATGTAATTTTCCTCCGCTTTCAAGACAATGTACCAAACATGGCGTAAACGTGACAGTGCAGAATATCATAAAGTGTAAGTCATTCTACGTAGTTATAAGAAGAAATTAGATCGAGGAGATGTTGATATGTTCCTTCGCGACACTCTCCGCCCACTCTCTTATATAACATTTTTATTACATTTCGTCAAAAACAATACAAATGTTTGATGTTAAAAAAAAATTGATGTCATACGATCGTGGCTGAAAGAAGGAAGACCTTTAACATTTAAAAAATTAATCCCCACTCAATAATTTTTGAATCACAAAATGGCTGAAATCTTTGGCGCGATTTCGTCGCATCAGGTGTGGATTTTTTAAACGTGAAAAATAATTTGCTTTGTATAATATCTGATTTTGTTATAAACTGTCTTTTTTATACTGCAATTAGTTAAATATTGATAGTAATTTCCTTCGCTTGATATTTACTGTACTTTGTACGTGTTAATGGAACAATCTTTCTTAAATTCAATGTGAAAAATAAATAACGCTATCGCTTGAATTAACTTAAACAGAAAATGTATTCTATTCTACTATACTGGATTAAATCATTTGTAGCGTTTTGAACTGTTAGGTATTTTCTTCACCGGCAACATCGTAGATACAAGGACAGTAACATTCAGGGAACTTTTAAACCACAACGACATGCAATTATTTCAATAATCCTGCATTATGACTCAAGCCAGTCGGTTTCCGTGACCATGGCGACGTTCTCCCCCTTGCCGGGCCGGTACTCGACCTCCCAGAGGGAGTTGGCCAGCACAAGCGTTTCACCCTCTATGAGTTCCAAATTCAAAGTGTAACAGATGTCTTCGCAGGGTGCCCTCGGCTTTAATTGAATAAAGTTTTTGCCCTTTATCTGCGACATTATGACCAAACCAACATCCAGTTCTAGGAACTTATATCTATGAGTATCATAATTTTTAGAGAGCAGGAGCCAGTTGAAGTGAGAAGGGGGGATGTGGGGAGAGAGGAAATAAGGTCTGGGCGCGAGGAGTCGGAAAGCCTTGACAGCCCGGATATCGCAGTTCTGGAAGTGCACGAACCAGCTGGGTATGTTGGTGCTGGTGATCCTGGAGACGATTTCCTCGAGATCCATGGGCTGGCGACCGAGGCGGATGTTAGTGAGGACGCGGCAGGGCACAGAGTCGCGCAGCCGGCTATCGTCCCCGATGAAGCTGGTCAGGTTAAGATCCTTTGAGAGCGACCAGTCATAGTGCGCGTCCTCCACGATGACGGGCGCGCCGCGCAGCAGGTGGTGGTTGAACACCTCGTTGTAATTGGAATCGGCAACGCGAGCGATTGTCTCTGAAAGTAACCGAACATCCCCTTGACTTCGAACGTTTTTAACGTCGATGATCAGCTCGTCCACATCCTTCTCTTTTAAAAAGAAAAAAACAGTAGATTTCATAAGCAAATAGACGCTGACATTGTGTCGTCAGGAATAAACATAATTAGTAATTAATATTTAAATACATATATATGACAACAAAATATAATTGACGCATGATGTTTTTTATTAAGTATGTTTTGCAACTTACGTATGGATTCACATGATATACAATCTGCAGCCGAAATCATCTCGTTGTCCAAGTTGTGGGGCTGCGACCTCTCGATCAGGCATTTGTTGTAATACAGCGGAGTCCAATCCCAAATCGGAAGTAATCGTATTAGCATCATTCGGGCGAGGGCTGCTGCATGCCACTGGAAACTGTCCGTTTGACTCACGGTGTACCCGATAGCCAACACCATCACCAGAAATAGAAACGTGCGAGTCCATCTCTTAATCGACGCTTTCCTCACTGCCGATGTTAATGGGCGACATATAATATCCATGTCCTCCTCTGTCATTCCCGCTTCCTTACAATACTCATAAAATGAACGCACTTCCGAGTTAATTAACTCGAATTTCTCCCGTTGGGTCATTTTTGCCGCGTTTTTCAAGCTCATTTTTAACGTGACCTACAAATTCCGCCACGACCACCCCTGCGATCGATATTTAACTTGCGGCGACTTGCGTTTTGTCAGAGCTTATCGATAAACGAATTTCGCGCCCGCGCGATAAGGGTTTCCTATCATACCATAAACAATACCATAGTTAATTAAGTATTGCTGTATTTAAATGGTAACATTAGAGAAGTAAAGAAACTTTCGGCTGATTAATCTAATATTTGAACACTTTTAAAATATATAAGTAGGTACGATTCTAACTTAGTATGAAAGCGTTAATTCAAACATAATTTACTTAGGTATTTTTTTTACGTTTTGATATTCACGATGAAAAATTGAATTTCTTTTATAAATATACTTAACAAAATAAAAAAAGTACTGGAAAATACACTTTCATACTATAGATATGGTAAGTTAAAATGTTTTAAGTTTTTCACTTATACTTTTTTAATTAGTTACTTTATTTTCTTTAAAGATCAATGAATATTTTAATGTCGTTTAACTCTGAGAATCCTAAATTATCTTACTTATTAAGCAATAATAATTATGGTACCAAATTATTAATTTATTTCTTAATATTTAAAAAAAAGAATTATCAAAAAAGAAAAACATAGTATTTTTTAGGGTGGCAATTTTAAAGTCAAGTACTTTCCGCCATATTGGAAGTTCGCAAGTGGAAGTCGATCAAACACCAACCTTTTATGAGATTGGAGTTTACGGTGAAAAAATTGCAACTTTTAAAATAAATCAAAATTAACATAACTTATTTAATTTTTCGTTACATATACGATTAAAGTTTTTACGAGCGTGTTGTAATTTTTGCAATTCTTTTGATGAAAACGTCACAGCGCCATGTTGTATTCCTGCGCTGATTGCAGGCACGAGAAATCTGCCAACCCGTTTATTTTTTGGGATTAGACCCCGAGAATAAATCGAACTGCGATTTTGTATTCAAATATATTATAATTTATATTTGTTGGCAAATGTCAAACAACTTTAGTGAATTCGATGTATCCCTGTTGTCGCATTTCGAGTGTTAACTCTTAATTTCAACTGCAGTTTAGTGCATCCGCGAAAGTTGAAAGGACTGTGTTGTAAAAGAAAGAAGTGATAATTAGCCAAAATTCCGGTCCCTACGCGCAGACGAGAAGGTGCCTACCCGCCGGGGCAGTCGGGCGAAGGAGATATGAACAACAAGCGCAAAAATCGCCAGGGGCCGCCGAGGTAAGGACAATTTAACTAACTTTCAGTAACGGTGTGACATGTCTTTGTTATTCGAACTAGACGTCGATGGCTTTGCGAATACTCGCCGTCCCCGTTGTCAGATTGACAGATTTTAGTTGTGTGAGCTTATTGTAAAATAAAGAGTGTAAACAAAAGTGTCGATCGTATGTACGTAGCAAGCGCGGGACACGCCGCCGTGGGAAGGCGGTGGAATAGCTGCGATCGCGGCCGCCTTTAGATGTTTGTCCTACTTTTGCTGCGTACTCACGACTATTAGAATAGCCGCCTGCGATCAGCTGATCCCAGCGGCTGCAACTACACTCCGATTATATCAAAGCGCAGTTTTCGCAGTCTCCGACATTTAATCAATACTCGTAACAGATCAATAATGGTACCTTCGGAGCAGTAGCTAGCAGTGCTACAGCCTGGGAGCATTGTCAGCATCAATTTGGCTTTGCTCTCTCCATTGTAAAGTGCACATTTTAATTATATTTGGCAAAATTCCAGAGCTTTCTTAAATTTTCTCACCTTATCTATTGCTGTTCTGTTTTGTCATATTGAAATCATATTTTTACTAAATTGTGTTTGATCATTGTTTTAAAGTAATCAATATCTTATCTTACTTTTTGTGTTAGTGATTTTTTTTGTTATTGTGATAAAATCAAGCTGTGAAAAATTCACTTCAGCATTATTCAATTGTTAAGGTAAATAAACAATAAGTTGATGTATTACATAACAGTATCAATAAAATAATCCATTTAATTTATGTAAGCTAAGCCTTGAAAGCAAGGAATACATAATTTTAATAATCTTTTAAGATTTAAACACACCAATGTAATAAACAGATGTGTTATATCCAAAATCAGAAATTAATCTCAATTCAACCTCCTTCTCCTACCATCATAATGACTTGATCTCCTTCAGTGTCTTACAAATTGTCATATTTAAGAGGGTAAATATACAAAACCTTCAAATGCTAAAATGAATAATTTGTATTAGAATGAAAACTTTTTATAGCTTTTGGGACACAGGAATTGGGATACAGTTTGGTATTATTTCATTTAAAGCAGAAAGTAAACAAAGGAACATCAGATTCCACGCCTGGTTACAAGTCTGGTACTACTTTTGTTTGTTTAGTGAAAATTTCAAGATAGATACATTAAACCCAGAAATATTTTACAATTTACAAGTTTCAGTCTGAAATATTCAATTTGTCTAATGTCAATAATGTGTGGTCTGGATTGGAATAAGATATAGTCAGTCCTTTTACCATGTTGATTTTGTTTCATTAGCTTGTGATTGACTGTATCGATAATATATATAGAAATGAAAGTCAACTCTAAGAACCAAAAATGCTAAAGTCAAAGTGAAAGTATCAGCTAGAAAGCATATGCATATGATTGCAGAAACCACATTTTTGAGATAGCTTTTGGAAATACATGGAATATTTTAAATATATGCTGAGTCATCGTTATTTTTAACACAAATCTTTTGAAAGAATATTTTAAAGAAATTTCATGCAAAAGATTTGTATTACAACATGACACTAGAGTCCTCGACTAAAAGGTAGAGGCAGCATTAATAGATTTACATTAGTGTGATATTACACCTAGTGTTTTTTATGTAATTCAAAAGTGTGTTATGATAATTATATTTTAGAAAATCCAGTATTGAAAAAAATTAATATTTTCACTTCAAATATTCAATCAAAAGTAATAGCTTTTTATATATTCAACAAATACCTTGATTGAAATGCACTATAGCTCTCAAACTGGAGTGTGCGCAGACCAACAACCAACATTAATTAATTTAAAGGTAACTGAAACCAATTGCCGGTAGTAAAATGAAAATTCAGATACCTTGTCTGATGAAGTATAGAAGAGAACATACTGTGTACATGCTCGGTTGGAAGAAGTTTGATGATGATGACAGTAGAAACTCAATGTACAGTGTCTCATTCAATTTTGGATATTCATTATCTAAACCAGTAACTACTGAATTATTTAGTGGCAGCATGTTGTAATCCTTATCACTATATTTTTATGATAATGTGCAAGTTATGCATTGGCAATATAATAATAAAATTCAAGTTACTTTTAAGCCTCACATACCTTCAGTTTTAACTGAACATTCAAACTACACGGTAGAAATATTAACTGTCCGTTAAAATGAACAGTTCTCTGTATTGCCTACACATGTACAGTATTAACTGTGTAGTTTGACTGTTCAGTTAAAACTGAAAATGTGTAGCAGGCTTACAACTGCTTAGTACTTAATAACATGTGGACTTTATTCCTTGGTCTGTTAATGTTATACTCGCTAATTGTTGGATAAACATGGTTTGCAAAACAAACATTATGTAAAAACAGTTAGTTGGTGATAAGTATGGTATAAAATCCATGACTTGTTGCTACATAAGCGATATTAATAATTTCCAATGGTTTTATTTAATTTTTACTATCCCGAGTAGTTTTGTAGAAACTGATTTAATAGCAAATAACATAAGTTCCTATATTGTAGTTTAGTTCAATATTTGGCTAGTGCTAACAACAATTTATGCTAGAGTTTTTAATTTTTTACTGTATTATAGACTGAATTTAATTAATAAATTAAAGTCAATGGCATTCCTTTCTTTGAACAGCCGACGAGCAGCATGCAGGAACATATATGTAGAAATTAAAGAATTCAGAACAAAATTTGAATTTAAAATTATTTTGAATACACTGCATACAACCAAGCCTGAATACACACAATATGGTGTGGACAGAGATTAATTGTTTTCTATTATAGTTATCTCTATAAGTATGCATGAACTAAGGTACCCATGGTCAAGTTAAGTATGCCAATACTGTGGTTAGGAATAATTTGTAACAGTATATAATAATAATTTAAATCAGGTCCAGCCGTTCAGTCTGCCAATATGTTCAGTCCGAGTCAATCATGGCTAGGCAGGAAGTATGAATTCTTAAATCATAAAGTGGCGAAAGATGTTCAATGCCAACAATGTGAATCAGTTACTAATAATTGACAGTTTTATGTTTGCACTTTAAGGGATTAAAAAATGTACTACACAATTGTGTAGTGAAGTATCCTGTTGCATTTGTTTACAGAATGCAGATGTTGAGTGTGTTTATGAAAAGATGCTTTAGCTCTGGCAACTCGTGTTAGTCAATTTCGAATACTAATCTATATTCAACTGTTTTGTAGATTTTATTGGAAAGTTGGTTAGTCACCATCTTTTAAAGAAATTGTTATTTTACTATAACAATATTAATGTTTACAAATTCTGCTGAGTAAAAGTTGAAACTTAATTCAGTAGGTAAGCCATCTACACTGTGAGCCACAACTCACGTCAATGTTCAGGTAATAATAACAAAAAAAATATTGAGTGACGTACTTTCTCATTTTTTTATTTTATTGGTTGTGTCAATAAGGATGTTTTTCCTGACATTATCCTTTAAAATGTTTGAATTAAAAAATGTTCATGTTTAAACTAATAATAATAATAATAAAAGAATACAATGATTTGTCGTTTTTATTTGATTAAAAAAGTTGCTGGGCGTGTATCCGATCCCGTCTCATTAGATCTACATCTTATCACGTCTAGATGTGATAAGTTCCGCATGCTGACGAATAGTCGCGATAAGATTTTATGCGTTTTACTTCGAGTCACACGATGAATCTGTTGATTTGTGCTGTGCGAAGTTTTTTTACCTCCTTAATCTATTGCAAGACCTTAATGCCGCACTCAGAGTTGTGTAATAATGACTTTACCACTCCCTTACTGTAGATTTCTCAGAGTGAGGCATTTTTACATCAAATAACAATAAAAACAATCCGGGAGACAGTTTTTAAATTTGCTTTTGTTGTGCCTGGCTTACATTATTACAGGCCAGCGATCAATTAGAGATGTATTGTAGAAGGCCTCCAGAAGCTTTTTTTTCGCCTCACTTTTCTGCTACGGATTGAATTTATATTGTAAGGCTTAAAACCTTTAAAATTATTTTATGTTAATAATAGCATGGACTTGGGCACCGTCACCAACTCTTCCATTTCAGTTTTACATGTTGTGTAAAGCACAATGACCATAGTTTTGTTTGCGGCAGGTCGCCTCGGGGCCGCGTGGTGGCGGAGGGCGTGTACAGCAACGCGCACTTTATGCACGCGGCCACCTCCCACGTGGGGGACATCGTGCAGGTGCTCACCCAGTCGGGCAGCCTCTGGGAAGGCGTTTTCAAGACATTCAGCGCCCAGTTTGAGGTCAGTTGCCCTACTATAACTATTGTATTTCTTTGATGCGTTGGCGTGAGGATGCAGAGACAAGTAGTAAGTTGTATGTAAGTGTGTATATCTGTAGATGAAACCGGAATGACGTTACACAACGCCTTTGCATTCGGGGTATTCCCCGTTTGTGTTTAAGATGTCAGCATATAAGTTGTACATTATTTGGAGCCAGCAACTTTGTTGATGATGCATGTACTATGATATTCGAAAGGGTAATATCGTCCTTTTAAACCAAAAGAATCTGAAACTGAAAAAAAAAACATGGTCCTTCGATGGGAGGACCATATTCAATCAGTATTTAAATGTATTGTTTATAAGGCAGTTTAATGGCCAGCCGGGATCTGCCTTTTGTTACAAACGATGTCGTTTGCATTATTAATACTGTATACAATTATTGAAGTGAAAATATAAAGTTTGTGTTCCACATTGGTACCGTGCCGGATGCAGGCTTTGAGTCCGCGGACAAGTTTTAATTGACCCTTTACATCAACCACAAAGTTATAGTGCTACGAAGAGATCTTGCAATTTATGTTCACAAATATCAGACTTTTCATTAATTTTAGGATACCAATAATTAGCGTTGGCATTCTTTAACAGCAAGAATCAATTAATGGCTACTTAAAGTGACTGCCCCTTAAAAATATTTCTTACATCAACTTTAAGGGAATTTTTCATTGACCATTAAACCTAGACTGCACTTAATCATATCCACTTTTACGCCTATATCGTAAAATTTGTTAAGCGATGATAAAAAATCACCAAATACTTAAGTTGAAAGATCACTAACCTCACGACGTGTGAGTCTAAAGCCGTCTGTGAAACGCCCTTTGCTATACACAAGTTTTTGCAGACGAACATTAGATTCGGTGTCATCGAACTGACGACCTTAAGTTTGGCGCGCCGGTCGCTGAACTATTGGAGACGTCAGTCCCACGCTACAAAATGAAGGGTGCACTAAATTCTAAAATTAATATCTACCGTTCCAACTAATTAATAAATTTAAGTTTTTTGCGGATTTCATAGAAACTAGACTTGTTACCACTAGGTACTAGCCTGCTTGGAGACCCGCATAGGAAGTCGTATTTGTTAGATACTGAAGGTTATGACGATAATTGATTTAATTTAATATGTAATTTTTGATTTGATGTTGTAAAGGACATATAGTTTGTGTGAAACAACGGATGTAGGACAGGGACGTAATAGGCGATACATTTGGGCCGGGGCACGTGAAGTGCATCGCCCCTCTTGAAGTAATACAAATTTTAAAATAGACTTGTGCATTTAAAAGTCTACACTTTTAATCTAGACTTTTTTTTTATA
>JAODUI010000014.1:4876939-4894007 GCA_027563995.1 Papilio gigon | reverse complement strand
CAGCGCTGATCAATCGATACTCGCTGTGACGTGCGCGTACTGCATGTTTCTTGTCTGCTCTACCCTCGCCCCGCTGGCACCCGTACTTACACTCAGAGTTGTCGCTCAGGAAGGGACTTTTTGACATTTCTCTACGTCACTCAGAGGCTTCATTTGACTCTGAGTGTGAGTGTCACATAAATTCCGATTCAAATTTATAGTTAAGTGTAAATACTAAGTAAATGGAGTGACGCAGTGAGATGAATTGTGTCTTAGCCTCCGACAATAACAGTCTTCACGTACGGTGATGACCCGTGAAGACGTCAACCACTGTAATACCTAAGTGCTTATGTGAAAGGGTACATTTTTGTATATAAATGTAAACGCAGTACACTTTATGTATTTAACTTTGCTCACTTATAACCAAGTGGTTGCACCATACGCTGGAGTGGAATTTTTCGAATTAATTTTACGACAAAACGTAACTTGAGTTCAAGTTGGTTTAAAAAAAACTTATCTGCAGCCTAAACAAAGGGTCTTGTGTTTACCAAGTGTTCCCTACACACTTGTGGTAAATTATTTCCATTATAAGTTACAATACAAAAATGTTCAGCCGACTCCCACACCGATGTACACTCTTATACGAAGGTGTTATAGTTCAAAATTGTTTAATAGATTTAACATATAATAGGGAACAACGTATCATATGTCAACAGTCGGAAGCTGTTATGACCCAACTCGACTTGTAGAACCAATGCTTCCCAGACCTACAATAGTACATTTAGTGTTTGACAGCAATGACACAAATAGTCTGTTGTCAAACTGACAAGACAGTAAAGTTCCAAGTCTTGTTGTATAGTCGTGATAAATGTAAAAATGGTGCTAAAATTGTCCAGCCCTGGTTTATTATCTCTCATTTCCTTCCGGTTTCCTAATACGATATCGTTGGAAATCCTTCAAATAATGTCAAACTGTACTATAACAGGATTTTTGTTAATACG
This sequence comes from Papilio gigon, assembly GCA_027563995.1. Taxonomy (NCBI): domain Eukaryota; kingdom Metazoa; phylum Arthropoda; class Insecta; order Lepidoptera; family Papilionidae; genus Papilio; species Papilio gigon. The sequence continues at coordinate 4,893,027 of JAODUI010000014.1, read as the reverse complement.
CTATGTTATTAAACATATTATTTAGTAGTAATAATAAGAATTCGAAATTTTAGCTGCCTGCATGTTTGTTAGAGGTAACTTTAAAACGGATTTGGATGTTATTTGTCACAGAGATAGTTTATTTTATAGAATAACTCACAAGGGACCGTCCAAGTATTACGTAAGCACTATAGGGAGGTGGGGGGGTGGTCTATATAAGGATTACGTCACTAGTAGTTTATACATTTTTGCAACAATCATTTTCTATGGTTTAAAACTAACGAAAACGAATTAACTGCTGCTCATAATTTATTAAAAAAGATAGAATACATTAGTAGAAAAATTCATATAGCAATGTTTACGTGAGCATCAGAAGGGGAGGGGAGTTTCAGTGCTTTGGTTTTAGATGTTGTCAAAAGGGGGCTGGGTGAATAATTGTAATAAATCTGCTTACGTAATACTTGAACGGCTCCTGCTCTACTTTTAATTTAACGCCGACAAAAGCTAGTTAGATGTTTGAATGTTTATCTGTTTATTAAATCTGATCTCCCAAACTGTTCAAGGGACTTGGGTGAAATTATTCTTAGAGATAGATTACAGTTTGTAAGAACTTTTTGTGTTTTTTTATTAGAGAAGGAAGCAACCGAGCGCTGGTACCACAAGAATGATCTTCGTCGCTTGCGTGCTTTTCACATAATAACTGACTTGCTAAGTAAAAGTAACGACCAGTTATTAGTACATAGTGATGTTATATACGATGATGTTCTCTGACACATAATACATGTACATGCGCAGTCTGTTGACCTCGGCATCCCTAGTGCGCCGTAATGCGCGCACAGTAAGGCCCCGGCAAGGTTGCGATCTAATGTCAAGGAGTGGAAGATGCAAATACCTTAAATAACGACGTATTTAGTACTACATTAAATGTTGTGACTAGTTTAAGCTCTGAATGAAAATAAACGTTGAATTTATTATAAATTTTTGAGTTTACCATAGAACCTGACCCATAGTGCTTAGACTTTGATAATGACTTGTGGACCTGGTTACCACTTCAATCACTTACCAACTCTTAGTTAAGCTTAAATTGATTAAAGGATAAGCAAAGTCTGGAAAGAATAAAAAAATGTCCACTGTGGTTTCCGTTGCTCGTTCTCTCCCGTATGTTGTACAAAGTATCAAGGTGGTTGTTACAATTGTCTAATTTTTGGTAGGTGGTGCTAGAAGTTGCGCACCGCGTGGATCAAGAAGGCGTGGTCGCGGTAGACTCCGTGGTGGAAAAGCTAATCTTCAAACCCCAGGACGTCGTGTCCATCCGTGCCAAGGACTCCGACCTGGAGTACGCCACTCACGATGTGTTCCAGACCGATACAGCCATTAGCAAGTTTAATGGTTAGTATTATTGATTACTTGGCGTATTTTGTTCATATCAGTAATTTTTTGTTTCGGAAAGTTATATTTTGTTGTTGTTACCAGGCAACGGTCGCACAGCCGAAGAGCGTCATCTAGAGCCGTGGGACGGCTGCGACGGCGAGGGCGGCGACGCGCCCACACTGAACGGCGACGCGCGCCTCGACGAGCTGGAGCTCGACCATCGCGCCAACGGCTGGGACGCCAACGACATGTTCCGCAAGAACGAGGAGGTGTACGGCGTGCACAGCACCTACGACCACTCGCTTGCGGGCTACACGCTGCCCCTGCAGAGGAAGGATACCCAGGACTACAGGTATACACAACATTACTACATTACATTAACAACAAACTTATGTCATGTAGTACAAGTCTATTCAAATATCTTGACGGCTCACAGTCATCTTGTTATATTCTTTGTGAATAAATAAATAAAAAACGAACTGCGCTCCGCGAAATGATGTCACCCTGCACGCCTGTACACTGCATCTACCTTGGTGTATTCCCATAGCGAACATAGTTACGTGCGACAACTAGTTTATTTAGAAACAAAGTTTAAATATGTTTGTTTGTGCAGAGATGCGGAGGCCAAAGCGGAGGAGATAGCGGCGGAGATCGAGAGCACGCCGTCGTACAAAGCGCGCATCGAGCTGGAGAATGGAGACGAGGAGGAGCGGTTCGCGGCCGTGGTGCGGCCGCAGGACGCCGGCGCGCCCGGCAAGTACGTCATACCCAACAAACGGAAGCACTTGCAGGTCAGTGTGTGTTTGTAGTGGAGAAACGTACAACTTAAAAAAATATAGGCTTTATATTAATGTACATAAACATATTTCTAAGACAAAGTGTTTTTACCAGCAGGGTGGTAAACTAGTGAAGCCAGTGTCAGGCAACGGCGGCGGGTCCTCCCCCGGCAACGGGCCGGGCAGCGGCAAGCCGGGCAACTTCCCACACCCCGCGCACGGGCCGCACCCCGCGCACGGCCCACATGTGCCTCACACTCAACACGCCCCCCACGCCCCGCCCAAAGAGAAGGATCACCGGCCCCCACGGCACCACCTCACGCCCCCCTCCGACCGGCGGCAGGATGACTCACCGGTACGTGTATAGTGTGACGAGCTTGTCTGGCTCCGTGAGAGAGGTGCTGGCGTCGTGTTCTATCTAAAAATAAGTAAGGCTCACATAGGGATAGAAAAGTCTTTTGACGCTTCAGGCCCCTGTTGAACTAAATTATAAATTATAATAGCTGTCATAATTTAGTTCAACTCAAATCAATGGAACCCCATAGTTAAATCTTTAACATGTGTGTCTTGTAATTGTGATATAAATATGACAGTCCGGGGCGAGCAACGGCGGAGTCCCCAGCGGCGCGGGCGCCGGCAACAAGAGTTACGCGGCTCAGGCGGGCGGCTACCACGCGCCCCCGCCCTTCCCGCACCACGCACAGTGAGTAATGCGACACTCTGGCATAACACAGTCTAGAAGCTGGGGCCAAGATCTCTGCGCATGCGTAACTATGGTTTACGGCTGTGAGTTATGTGGTACTAATGTTCTTGTTCACAGGCCACAAGCTGGCAAGATGAATGGAGACCCCCGAGCTCCCCCCATTACCAGGCAAGGCTTCCCGTCGCACCATCATCATGTGAGTAGGCATCTTATCGTCTAAACTACTAACTAAGGGACAAATATTGATTTGAGTACAAGTTCGTTGCATTTTATTATTTTGCACTTTTACTTATAGTTATCTTTCCTAACAGAACGCAGTGCCCGCGGAGCCTCGCACACGGAATCAAGGCCCGCCAGAGCCACGGGAGCCCCGGGAGCCCCGAGAGCCCCGGGAGCCACGGGATCTACGTGACCCACGGGATTCGCGTGATCCCCGAGATCCTAGAGATCCCAGAGATCCACGAGATCCACGTGACTCACGGGAGCCGCGCGAACCACGCGAGCGACGGTCAGATGAAGTGCAGGTGAGTATATACACATATGTGAAGACTTGTGTAAACATTGGAGCTTACAAATAATATTCTATTGGTGGCACTTGGAATCGCTCTTTGTAACTCCTATATTTTTGTTCCCAGGAGCTCCGCAAGTTCGGCCAGGAGTTCAAGCTGGTATCCTCTGGTGCGCCGCAGCACCAGCAGGCGCAGCAGCCGCACGTCCCGCACCCTCAGCACGGCCCGCACGGCCCGCACGTGCCGCATCAGCCGCACCAGCAGCCGGTCAACCCACAGCCACCGGTACGTCATGACAATAACAAAAAAATCGATTGTATCAACTGACAACTATAATACTAAGATTTTCAATTTGTATAATTGTTAGCAGCTGCCGCCGCCCGCGCCGAGCCCGCCCGAGGTGTCGGCTAACGCGGGCGCGCCCTCGGACCCGCTGCCGAAGCGGGAGCGCCCGCCCAAGCAGCACACGCCACCCGCCGCGCACAAGGTGATCACTGCATTTTTATCTAAACCTCTGTAAACTTCAAGTGAATCAGACAAAAACTGATGCAAGAATTACATGGGCAAGTAACTAGAATATAGTGATGCATTCCGGGTTCATGTCGTAAAGCAATATGTTACCGCGTCAGCCGCCGCCGGTGCCGCAGCCGGAGGAGCCGGTGTCGGAGGAGCAGTCGCCGGCGCCCTCGTCGCCGCCGTCGTCGGCCTCGCCCGGCGTGGACCGCGCCACCGCCACGCTCAAGAAGTCCACTCTCAACCCCAACGCCAAGGAGTTCAACCCCAGCGCCAAGCCCTTCACTCCGCGCAGCCCCAGCACGCCCAACCCCAGCCGGTAACGACTACTTATAATACATATTAAAATTCATTGGATTCATTGGAAACGAGATACAACAAACCTCTCCTATTCATTATTTGACCTTCTTACTATGACTGCTTTTGTCACTGTTATTCATTAAATGAAAGAAAAAATTGAAGTAATAACACATATAACATATGTAACAATAATAGAAGAACATTTGGCTATAGTTTCATTTTTATTTACTTTATTAGTTGGACGTAACTTGATATAATGCTGTGTTTGTGTGGCAGGCCGCACACGCCGGGCACGCCCGTGGGCATGGGCGTGGGCGTGGGCATGGGGCTAGGTGGCGTAGGTGTGGTGGGCGCCGGCGTCAGCTACGTGCCCGCGCCGCACCCGCCGCCGCCGCACATGGTCAGTACCACCGGCCGTGTACGCAATATGTCACTACTTTCCATTCAACTGTGTTAGAGAACTTGTAGTCATATTTTTCTTGTTTCATATGAATGTGTCAGTAATAGAAGTATGTGGTCAGTTCGCGCACCAGGTGGCGGCGGTGCCGGCGTACGCGATGGTGGCCGCGGCCGCCGCCGCCGCGTAGCAGCCGCCCCCTTACCTGCCGCACCCGCACCCCGTGAGTACAACACCTGGTCACTTTCCGCTGCCTAAATTGTTATCTTCCCCTTCCCACCCTGGCAAAAAAAAAGTGTATTTTGCGAAGAAGGGGGGAGGGATCAAGAAGGGAAAATATTCTAATTTTGTGCGTCTTGTCTGACGATTAAAGATCGTTGAAATGAATGTCCATCGGCTGCAGTCAGGTCCACATTTTAGAGAATTCATATAGCCAATGAAAGCATACAACTAATAAAGTATATAAAGTCATTTCAATAGAAATTCAATAGAAATGAAGAATAACAAAATGACAGATGTTAAATTTAGACTTGTTTATATCATCAAAAAACTAAAACTAGAAGGTTCCAAACATTTTATAGTTTTAGTGGCAAATGCAGTTTAGTCTATGGTATAGAGTGTGTATTGAAAGCAGGTATAGAGGTATATGTTGGGTTAACCGATGCGTGGGGCTGGTGACAGATGGAGATGGGTTGCGAGTGCCGGCAGTACGGCCCGCCCATACTGGTGCTGCCAGACAAGCGCGAGCGCCACGACGCGGTGAGCCGTGTTGTCCTGCACGCAATAACATAGCGTCTCTTAGCTCGCGGCCCTGACGCAACACTGTCATGTGGGACAGGAGTTTACTGCAAAGCTCTGCCGCACCTTGACTTCTTAACTCGTTACTTAGTAGTTTCTAGTGTACATTTTTATACTAAATATCTTTCAATAACCGTTTAACGACGTTAATTGGTGACTACGGGCGAGTTTAACTGTACAGTTAACGTGAGAAATCTACACTAAGGGAATGCTAAGCAACGTAATAACTTTAAATGCGGTTGAGCAGTTGTTTGAATTTACTTTCAAAGCAATAGGGTCATAGTTATTTTCATTTTCGATTAAAAAAAATGTGTTTGAAAGTTTGTATGTGCTGAACAATTATGTAACGGGTTTACTTTTGGACGAGTTTTTTTTTCTTCTAATATTAACAATGTTTTTTTAATTTGGCGTGAACCCTTACTAATGATGTGTCGTGCCGTTCCCCGCTAATCTTATAACTCTGTGAGTGTACTAATTGATCTTTGGCTTCATGCTATCGAATTAAGACTGCAGAGAACTACATTTATATGACCGATTAGCTGTTTGAGGGGATGTAAAAATGTAACGTAAAGAAATTGATAAATTTGAAGGACATTGCCGAATACATTATATTCTTAGGAAATTGCGTGAACAGATGAACTTGGAAAATCACTGTTAAAATTAATATAGCGAAGTGCGTAAAGATATTTTCAATCAGAAACAAAAAATAAATTAATTTCTTATGCCATAAATGAAAACAACAACAAAACAAGAAACTGCGGTTTCCACAATAAAAAACAAAACAAAATGTCAAATGCCTCAATTACTTTAAAACAAATCTTATATAACAATATGTACATCTTCGTATTTGAGTGTGTGCAATAGTTAGATAACTTCTTCAGGTGATAATTTGACTAATTTCTCCGACATGGACCACAACTTGGCTGCCAATTCTTTATCCTTCGCTCTATCAGACGTATAACTCTCCTTGCAGTCCTCATAGTACCCCCCACTGACGTCACCGCACTCGTCCGCCACCGCCAAGTATATAGACGTCTGAGCACCTTCCTCTGGACTCTTGAAGAACGTGTACAGAACGAGACTCCTCAGCTTCTCCAACACTGTGGCACTCCTGTACAACGACGTGTTTACGTGTCCAGGGTTCACACTGTTCACCACCACGCCACTGCCCTCCAATCTCCGCGCGAGCTCATTGCTAAATAGTATATTGCATAGTTTGCTGTTAGCATACGCTTGGAAGTAACCTTCCGTGTTACTCCAGCTCCCTGGCACCTCCGCAAGCTTATGCAACGCCGACGACACGATAACGACACGACTCGGTGACGATTTCTTTAATATCGGAGTGAGTAGGACAGTCAATAGGAAGGGAGCGAAATGATTGACTTGCATATCCCTCATTATGCCGTCTTCAGTGTTATCCCGCGTCGTGCAAATAGCGCCAGCGTTATTTACCAACACGTCCAATTTGGCCTCGCTGCTTGTGAATACTTTAACGAATCTCCTGACAGAGTTAAGAGAAGATAAATCCAGTTGTATGTATCTCACGAATTTGTTCTTTGTAGTGTTTTTAATTGTCTCCACAGCTTTGTTGCCTTTGGTGTCGTCGCGGCATGCGACGATGACCTTCGCACCTCTCCTTGCCAAGTCCAACGCGGTCTCGTAGCCCAAGCCGCCGCTCGAGCCCGTCACTATCGCCACTTGGCCCGTCATTATATTATCACAGTAGCACTTTCCGGTTGTCAGTTTGTTGAAAAGTTTTATAAGAACTAAAGTTAATAACACCCATAGTAACCACATTTTGAATAACTTATTAAAGGAGTTATTTTAAAGATTAGAGTTCATAGTAACATAATTGTGAGTATATTTCACGTGATATGCAAATGATAGGAGACGTCCTAATCGTACTGATATCGATGTGTGACTGATTTAATTATCAGTTCACTCTATAACCCTATATTAATCTATTCTCGAACGACGTTTTAAAATCATATTTTAATTGACCGTACATCCTGTTTCATCTGATCGAGGCCGTTAAATATTAACAGATTTGTTTCCTTGGTTTTTTTTTTGGTCATATACTTTAAATTTAGACATTGACATTTCAGCTTCATCTTCAGCCCTTGTGTACCCACTGAATATAGGTTTTCGCCAATGCTTTCCACAGTATGCGGTCCTCTGCTCTCCCAATTAACACGTGAAGCGATAAATTTTCTCGGCACGTAGGAGACGCTGGTAGGTTAGCTGTCAGAAGATATTTAAAATCTCTGTAGCTGTATGCAAAGTACAAGGCTTTTGTGAAACTTTTTGACATTGACAGGGGGCGCTAGTGACCTGTTAGTTTAGTTTCGCTCATGTCCACCAGGACTGATGATTGTCGTCGAAAGGCAATCGATCACCCGCTATCAGCGTCGTCCGCCTCGCTCCGGCCTCGTCCAATATCTCGAGGTTATAACTTCTTTACGAGATTTAAGGGACGTAAAACACACGGCGTTTTATACTTGTCAAATAGTTTTTTTTTTATTATAACGGTGGTTTTAATTTTAAAATCTTGCAAATATAATTTTAATTTGTCTTTTTGTAGATATCATTTCACGATAAGTTCTTGTGCAGGTTTTTCAGCGATGGAAACATAGTTTCAGTTTAATATTAAACAATGGAGTAGTCATGGATGGAACGCTTTATCCGAGTTCGAGGTGATGAGATAATTTACTTCACTTTTGTGCTCTGTATTAAGTAGCCATAGATTATAAATCTATGAGGGTAATTTGTAATCTAGTTACAGGATACAGTTTTTATAGTTCCCAACATTCTGGTACGTGCGTTGATTGATATAGTGTGAAGTTTGTTATCGCAAAGTCAACCTTAAGCTATTGGTTTTAAGCTTATTTTCATATAAAGGATAAGTTAGTGGTTCGTTTGTCTATAAACTATGCTATGCTACTGTATGAGAATTTTTTTTCATGTCTAAATATTAACATATTGGTCGCATCCGTTTTTATTTGCGTTTGAATTTAACCTAGAATTTAAATGTAAATAGTGTAATGTATGAGAGTTGTTTGTCGCGCAGCTCTACGGCGCCGCCATGGGGGGCGGCGCGGCGGTGGGCGCGGGGCAGCACGCGCCGCTTCCCGCGCAGCAGCAGAGGAATTTCAGAAAAGGTAACATTATTAACAAGTATTATGTTCCACTTGTCATACTCTGTATATTTACGTCTACCTTTATGTTACTTGTGGATTACAGAACTCTTAGATTAATTTCTACTGCAGCTAAACCACTAAGTTGCTTTCAATATGATTTTTTTACATGTTATCTACACCAACAGTCTTTCTTGGATACGTGAAGTAGACATGTTACGATTTCCCGCAGTGGGCGTGGGGTCGGGTGTGCAAGTAGCGGCGGCGACGGGGCAGCCGCTGCTGGCGCCGGCGCCCATGCAGCCCTTCGTGCCCTACCCGCACCCGCACCCGCACCCCCACCCTGCGCACCCCGCGCACCCGGCGCACCAGCCGCAGCCCGCGCTGCAGTACCAGCACATGGTGAGTACAGGACACACCGCCGTCCCAATTGTTACTATTGACAGTACAACCACTTGTAAAATAACATTCCTAATAAAACGACTTTTAAAGGATACATTATAATCAGTTCTCCCAGGTCAAGAAGTGCTAACTGTTAGTCTCTTGAATGAATAATATCAATGTTTCAGATGAGAATGTACGGCGGCGGAGTGGCTCCCGGCGTGGGCGTGGCGGCCGGCGTGGGCGTCGGCGTGGGAGGAGGGGTGGGCGTGGGCGAGGGCGCGGCGTACGCCCCGCAAGCGCCCTCTCCGGCGGCCGCGTCCCCCGCGCTGTATCCGCCTCCCTCGCCTGCGCACACGCCGCACCCGCACCCGCACCCTCACCCGCACCACCACTACCAGCAGCCGCCCTTTCAGGTTAGTGCCGCGCTGCGCGACATACAGCGCTCCCAGGCCACTGAGAAAAGACGACTGTGGAACAAACACCGCAATTGGTGACTGAACAAAAGGTCTTGATTCTCTAAAGTCAACATAGTAGAGCTGTTGAACACTTATCGAGTGTCGGTTATCAATATCGGTAAAATTAACTTTAAATATCATCGTGTGCAGGTACTGTGCCCGCTGATGGGGCCGGGCTCGCACCACCATCACCACCACCACCCGCACGTGGCCTACCTCAACCACGCGCCGCCCACCGCCTCGCCGCCGCACCACCCGCACTCACTGCAGGTAACATGACAACCATCATAATTACAATACTCATCACAAATGTTAAGTGGTTGGAAATCGACTCTAAATCGATCATGTGTTGCAATGTAATTTCTCTTTTGAAAACAAGTATATTATTTTGTGGACAGCAACAAGTGCTGATGCCGCCGCAACACCAGCCGAGCGGCGGTGGGTCGTCGACGCCGGGCGGGCACACGCACCCGTAACGCGCGCGCCCCCCCCCCGCCGCGCCGCGCCCGCGCCCCGCCACAGCGCGCGCGCGCCGACACCCCCCCGCCGTGCTAGGCTGGCCACGTCCCACCACGCCCCACCACTGACATTGCCTATTGACTATCCCTCGTAGTATGTAGCCGACGTCCATACGGCGCAGGACAACATCTGCCGACAAATTCAAAGATTGAGTAGTCGACTGAGCCGCGCTGGGCGTGCCTGATTCACTAAGGCTTTGTCACCCTCAAAGCAGGAACTTCGACTACCCAAATCAAGCGGTCGGGCTTTGTTATAAGGTTGAATTTCCTTTGTAGCCATGCCGATAACAGTTTTAGGGTAGAGCGAGAGTCCGCACCAAGACTTCGGTGAAATGATATGAATGTAAAAATTGCAATTAAAAATCTCGCTCTACTCTCTAAGTAATAGATGGCGCTGGCGTCAAAGATCAAAAGTTGCCGTATGTATAAAGTATCCGGTAGCCGGCTGAATGTTAGGAAATAAGATTCATATTTGTCTAAGATTTACAACTAAGTGTCTCTTAGTATAGTTTTAGTAAACGAAATCTACATTAAGGGACTACTTAGTGACCATTAAAGTACTCAGAGTTAGTAGCGATCACCAGCCGTCGTGCTGTAGTTAGTGCTAAGGAGACTTTATCAAGTCTCGATTGTTTGAGGTTCGGATGTCAAGGTTGGATGTAGAAACACGTTCTAGTTCGGTTTTCAAATAATGTTTAAATATGTAAAATAACTTTATTGTTAGTTCTGTTACACTTGCCAGAGGTTTAGATTAAAAAATCAAGTTAATATAAGATCGATTGAAACAAACACTATGTATCTAATAGTTTGGACGTTCGCATTTCATCTTATTGTCAACTCTAATGCGTGCTAATTTATTTAAATCAAATTTTACTACGTTTCAATCATATTTCATATATTTTAAATTGTCGCCTTCAATATTTGAATATTACTTTAAAAGTTGTTTATAACTGAACAATAACATGCATTAGATTTGATAATGAAAATACAATTAGATGTGTTCATTATATTACTTGGGATTAATGTAATATACGTGTCGTTTAAATTAAAAAAGTAAATCTAGGAGATAGTGAGTAAAAGAGGCCGTAAATATGTTTAAAAATTAGATTAAACGTATATACGTCACCGCACGCTGCGGGTGAACTATACGTAGGTTATACGATACAAAACTTGTCAGATATAACACACACACTACTCGATGTGGCGATGTAAATTGTAAATGTACGCACGTAGGTCATTCGTGGGTGCCAGTGTGGGGCGGCGCCGTGTCGGGCCGCGGCCGGCCGGCACGGCGGGGCGGACAGCGGCAGTGCAAGTGTTGTGAAGGCGTCCCGCGGCGGGGACTGTACCATAGTTAGAGAATAGCCTCTCGTGACGCCGCCGCCGGCTGTGGCCGTCGGACGTTTGGGCGCCGTTCGGACCTGAAGGCAGCTCACCGTTTTGTTAATCTTGTCGTGATTTATTTGTAGCCTCAGTTCCAAAGTTCTCCGAAATACGCCCAAACTGATGGCAGGTTACGACGACTGTTATGTAGATGGGTGCCGTGTACCGAGTGGGTGGTGCGCGGCGGGCACGGCGGGCGGCGGCGGCGGGGCCGCGCTGCACCCGTGCAGGCGTGTCTATTGTATTTATTTAGAATTATGTTAGTTATTACGCGAACCCTCCGCTATTTGTTTTTTTCATTCCCCTACGCGATTGTTCGCGTTTCGAGAACGCGTTCCTTTGATTCCTCGTGCAGGAAGGATATCTGTAGACTTATTTGATACTTTTATAAGGGCGTGCTCATTGCGTTGTCGGTTGTTCGATGTTTGGCGAGATTGTTATAATGTGTAGAGTTTTTTGGGATCGAAAAATAATTGATTTGCGCGCTGAATTTTTAGTCGTTAGCTTTTATTTATATTGTATAATACGTAACAGTTTTAATACTTGAATTTCTTATTATAGTGGTCTGCATCTTTAAGACTTACGTATCAATGGACCTTTAAAAAATTATAATGCGTATATTAGCATATAATTCCAACAAAATATCGCTTTGAATAAAATGAATGTTGCCGAATTTGACTTGAACAAAACCGGAACCGGGAATGTTAGATTGTTGGAATTCATTTATAGGGTGACTGATAAACCAAGTAATCCTGGACTGCGTAGCGAGTTAGACCACGTCACGTGACCGCATTGGACCTAGTCGCCAGCCTTCAAGGCAAGAGGAGTGTTAGAATAAATCATGAGCGCCGCTTATGCATAGAAAATGAGGTAATACCTGCGCATGACAGACGACCTCGCAAGATGAACAATTTTCAAAAACATAACAGAATGGTAAACTAGGTCTCCCGTTCAACTGAGACGGTTCCTTGGGGAGTGCGGGCGCGGGGTCGTCACACCCTCCCGCACTCCCCCTGCTGCCGGCACAGTTGAACGGGAGACCAAAATTTTTTACAATGAATTACCTTTGTCGTCGAGAGCACTTAAAACAAACTTATATCCAACCAATGTTCTTTCGTTTAAACGAATTACTTTCATTTAAATTACGATTCGTAAGTTGTCAATGAAAGTATTTATATATAGGAATATGATGGTTTGAAGTAAAGCAAGAAAAGTATATACACAGTGTAAATATTACCACATTTTTTGTGCAGGGAGCTATGGTGGCGAACTCATGTATGGGAGAAGGAAATTTAAATAGGAATAGAGAAGTCGGTTTATACGCATGCGATGCATGGAAGAGTTTTCACTGCCCGCCCACTATAGAGATGAGAGCCGGGATGATGTCGGACGTAAACAAGTTTATAAATGTCCATTGTGTAAAATTCAGCGCGCGAATATGTATGTATATTTATAAATATTTATTTGTACGTTTACTGCCTATCCTAGTTGTGCTACTGCGCAGTTGTACGTGCGGGATGCGGGTGCAGGTGACAATAAGGCGTCGAGTGAAATGTAGAGTAAGGTTTCACCGCTGCTTCATGGCTGCTGCCTTTGCGTTGGGAACGTTCCTAGACATGTTTATTGCGCTCGCTACCAACAAATTCCCGTTTCGGTGTGCACGTTGCGAAGCATCACACATTACTATCGATCTAAAACTGCCACAGTGACAAATTCGATTTTTTTAATGTCATTTGGGCTCAAGAATGCACTCCCGACGTTTTAAGTGACAAGAGAAGGGGACCATTGGTGTTGTGAATCCTGTTTGGTGAGGTGGGAGTGTGCAGTGTATGTGTGAGAGGGGTTATGATCAATGCGGGGTGCAGATTGAGGGGTTGGTCGTTTTCGTCACATGCTTTGGAAATATTTTGAAACTGAAATTAATTTGCTAACGTTTTAACGTAAACGATCCAGTTGTTACAAAAATACTGTTGGTTCAGTCGTCACTTATCAAGATTTAAAACTGAAATAAATTATAAACTGACACTATAATGTGTTTCCATGTTGTCCAAAACCTTAGGCAGCGTGAACGCGAGGGTCGATAGTTTCTTCAGATATGTCACTGTGGCAGCGCGCACATTCCGCTTCGACTGTTGATATACAAAAAGTAAATTGTTTTAATTTTCATAGAAATAGGTATATTTATCGGCTCGACAACAACATTGGTCCTCGCAGACAGAAAGAGTTTATTCTAATTTAAGTCAATACGAAGACGAGCTCTGTGCTCAATATTATTTTCATTGTAACAGTAGCTTCAAGTTTGGTTGCGCCGAGCCGGCGCGGCGCGCGCGGCCGGCGGGCCCAGGCCCGGGGCCGGTCCTGATTGTTTGTTTGTTTGTTTGAATGGAGGGGGGCTCAGTCCATGACCTCCGCGTGGTGCTCCCTGGGTAGCGCCAAATGTGGACAAATGCATTCACATTTTTTCCGAAAATTTGTCTATTTAAAAAAAATATTACACGATATATTTGTTAAGTGCTTGCGCCCCTTCGCGGGGGGTCGTCTTGGATTCGCTTGTGTAGAGTTCTATAAAGTTATTGTCATGTAAATTAGTCAAGTCTTCTGTATACATGTTTATAATTGTATGTTATTCCGGCATGCCGTGCTGCGTCGACGTCATCTAGGACACCAGGCACTCCGGGAGATTTAGAGATATATGTAAACGCACGAGAACTGCGGCCGCTCGCAGCCACTCGTTTGCTGCACTTGTATAAACATCCTAAGTCCATGGTAAAGTTAAGGTAGCTGTACATATGTATATAGATTATATTTGAGAACTCGTCCGCGGCGAGGGGCGGCTACTTCGCGTATAAATGTGATTCATTTAAAACGATATCTGAAAAAATCACAAAAAAATACGAAAATGGCCTATAGACTGGCGTCGGAATTGTGGGTACTTTGAATTCCTACACGGCGCGAGTCAACAACTATATTTATTGTTTTTTTTTCTTTAATTTTTCCGATTGTTTTCCTTTAAATTTTATATAAATCGCATGAGCGCGTTCAGCTGTTTGTTGCTAGATGTGAGCGAGATATGCAGAAGTTTATGAGCGTTTGTTGATTGTTGCGCGCCCTAGTGTATACACGTAGATTATAGTGGACGTCCTCACCCGTGCGTCACTCGAGTTGCGGATGTTTAGACTAATGAGATGAGTGAATGGGGTTTATTGAAATGTCTGAAGGAATAAATCATCTAATTGTGATTGTAATTCGTCAGCAGCTGTTTCAATTCGGAGTACTTGAAACTCCTAATTTGGAAGTATACAGTGTTCAGGACACTTGTAGAATTGATATTATACCAATTATCTGTGGTATTTGCTGACACTTGAAAGTGATTCTTGTTATAAAGGGACTTCCCCGAGTAAAGTGACGTAGCCAAAGAGTGGCGACACTTGTGCGTGTAATAAATACCACAAAGTGTAATGTTATTTTTCCGTAGACTATGAACTTCAACTCATTGTATATGAATTATGTATTGTGTAGATATATGTACTTGCAAATTATGTGAACAATATTATTTTCCAATTGCTCACGAAATATTTTTACTATGTTTCTTTGTAGGAGTATTTGATGTCGCAAGTGAACCTTAGAAATACGCAACTTATCTCGAACATTCACTGTCATGTGTGTCGGGCGCGTCACGAGAAATCATTTTTTGATTTTCTCGTGTTACGTCGTCGCCACGCTGCATCACAATGAAAGGTTTAACTTCTCACAGTAACATTGTGTAATACGCGGTCTCTGTGACATGTTTGAACAATGTTAAACGTCTTGTTTTCTTAAGGATATTAAAACACAACTTGACAGTTCTTTCCCGCAAAACTGTAGCTGTCATGTTGGTTTCAAACCAAAAATGTCAAACAACCTCGTGTGAGGTTATAAAATTGGTTATAATTGTAAAGATTAACCTTGTTTATTAATTTTTATTTTGTACCTGAAAATGTGGCACTTTAATTTTGCTTCTGTAAATACCGACTGTTTGTGAAATGTTGCCATCTCGCGAACAGCGGGCGGCGCGGCGCGGCGCGGCGCCCTGGTCGTGGCCCGCGGTGCGGCCGCGTCGCGACACATATATATGAAATGTATATTATATGAATTGCCTTATGGAGGAGAGTTGTGTTACCAGCTAGGCCGATCGTCACATTGTTGGCACTTTGTCGAATTGACAGACCGAAATTGAGATAAACATACTGACCTACACTCATTACTAAGGGAGGCGATTAGTGTACTTTTAGTACAAGTGTAAGCAACTGTTCCAACAGCCCAGAGTGTGATGAATATAAATTGGACAAAGTAGCAACGGTGCGATGACCGAGTGGAATTATTGTAAAGACTGAAAGTGTAAGGTTTTGGAGAGATTGATTTTATAAGGTATGTTTCCGCTTGTGCTGCCACGACGAGAGAAACATCCAACTTGTCTGTGCGAGGCTTTTTATGAGCGCCGAGGAGGAGGGCGGGAGGAGGCGCGCGAACAACTGGGCAGTGTCGACGGACACGGCCGACGCCCGGCCGACGCGCACACCTGCGTCGATAAATATTTTTCAATAAAAAGCATAAAAAACGTGTTTTGAACACAACACTTCGGTATTTTTATTTAATCACCCCCTTTTTAACCTTTTAGTAATTAACATCTCTCGCCGGGTCCATCTTTCTCATTCGGTTTTGCTTTGCTAAGAAAACTTTAAACCGACGAAAAATTCGACAAAACATAAAAATTTTGCGATGTTTACGCGGCAAAATTCACAACGCTATGAATTTGACAACTAGGACAGCGCCCACAGAGTATAGCAGAGAGCGCCCACAGAGTATAGCAGAGAGCGCCCACAGTATAG
>JAODUI010000014.1:4818835-4846767 GCA_027563995.1 Papilio gigon | reverse complement strand
ACAAGAACAAAGGACCGTGGGTCTTTTGCTCGAGGCATAATCGCGGTCTCAACTTGGGGGACTATTGTGACAGTACGGAAAAATTAACTTTATCTATTCTTTGACAGAAAACATTGTCTCATCTGGCAGCGCGCGCCGCCCCGCCCCCGCCCCGCGCGCTGTACCTCCGTGCACGTATACACAGGCATGTGAGTTGTACGCGACTCTGTTGCCTGTCCGCCCGCGAAGGTCACTCTCTTGACTATACAGATATGTACAGCGCGGACTCTCACATCTAAACCTTTTCTATTTTGTTGTCTATACAATTAATTCTGAGACTGTCGTGTCGTATTGACACATATAGCTGTCTCTATTTTTTCAATGATAACGTGAGAGAGGGCAGGAGTGTCGCTCGGTGGACACTGTCAACGTAGCGTCGAGTAAAAAAATAAATTTGCTTGCACTACCCGTCAGTCGGCAGTCCGCCGAGAATGACTCACAGCTTGTCTCCGTGTCGATTTGGCCCAAGCGCCGTTAAACCGGCGTTTATTCTATTTTTGTTGTTTATACAGAGATTACGAAAGTTTGTGAAATTTGAACTTTGTCTAGGGGTTTTTTGTTTCGTTTTCCATTATTTTGACAAGATTAAAATATGATTTCTTAAAAGAAAAATATGAGAGGCAAAATTTGCTTTCGTTTAATAAAATTATTTAATTTTAGTAGACGTTCTATTTCGGCTATAAATAATTGATTGTGTATAATCGCTCTAAATGTATACCGTCGTGTGAGGTTACAATCAATTAACTATACTAATTGTTGTAAATAAGCGTATATAACAAAATAGTTAATAGATACAACCTGCAAGTGGAGTATTTCATACAAGTTTGACATCCAATTGTGAATTACTTTTCATTTCATTTTCTATTGTGAACGATAATACTGAGAAAATTCACACCAAAAAGGTCCCCAGATGTCTAATATACGCAGCACTTTAGTGATAAGGTTCCGTCATAATAGTATCATCATCATCCGCCTCCGTCTGCCCATTGTTGGACATAAGCGTTTCCCACTGCCTTCCACAGTATGCAATCCCCGATGATAACATAACATAAATATACACACAAAATATTTTCCCTCTTCGTCTGTACGCGCGATCAATCACTGAGGAAGCCCCTTAGTGTAGTTTAGTCAAATTTATGTGAGGTTTATTTATTCTCTCTTATTGACTTGACTGTGTGTGAGTGTGTGTGTGTGTGTGTGTGCAATTCACGCATCTAATTAATTCATTAGTGTTGCGTATTTTCTGATTTTTTCCAATTAACTGGAGATAGAGCGAGCGCGCGGTCCTACGGCGTGCATTCGTAAGAGTTAATTATAAATATGGTGCGAGTTGTATTCCCGGTGAAAGAGGCGCGGAATGTGCGGGCGTGTTATTTTTTAATAGTTGGAATCATTCAATATAAGGTCGAGATGAAAATGTTTTTGTTTTTAATTACGAAATAAAACACGAATCTTTGTTGCAAATAATTTAAATTAATCATTTTAACAAGAATAGGGTTATTGTTGTAGTATAGATGAACACGGGAGTTCCCGTTTTGAATTTTTAGGTGTCGGGTTACCGTGTCGGATTACCGTGCCGGGTGACGTCGTGCCGGGGTGATGACGAGATGTTACATTTCATCAAGAATGCTGCAGACACTGTCCGCAATACAACGAGAACGATGGCGACCATGGCGTGCAATTCCTGCGGCCGAAATAGCGTCCGCACAAAAGGTATTAAAAATAGCTTGCGGCAGGAGACCGGACGAGAATATACAAAGACGTTGACAAATAAGTGAGCGGAGTCAAGGCTACGGTGCGCGTGTGGGCGCGCCGCCTGCGCGTGCGCACCGCCGCCGCGCAGGTGGACAGCCGCTATCGAACATCGAGTTTGAATTGCTCTCGAAGAAAACATGGTGACTGAAAAATGTGTATCAGGAGCTTGCAAGCTACGAAAAAGAAATGAAACACAAGTTCCTCTTGGTATGGGCTCATGATGCGGATGGCTCAAAAGTAGAGCGGGACGAAGGTATGGATTGTGTGAACTTGGATATGTTTAAAGGAGTGAGTTCAGATACGACGGCTGATATATATGATATATATGTATGGAGGACATGCTGGTGCCGCCTCCGTAGGGAGAAGGATGCGAGGATCATGAGTAAAGAATTAAGTACTTTTAAAATTGTCAACATCTGTACCGGTGTCCGGCACCAACATTACATTACACGAACACGTTCCTTTGACATGATACAGATCATTTAGCCTAGGCTAGTCTAATTCCAGAGTTCTGTCAATTACTGTCAGAAACGCACGAGGTGCGCAGACGCGGAGTGACGCAGATGAAGTCTTGAGTTACGAAGACTGTCCGACTGTTATTTATTTAAAAAAAAACTTTTCTTTTTAGAAACATGTAGTGATAATGTAAATATTGAAACTCGGAATAATACTTTAAGGATGTTTTGATTTCTCCTTATAGTGAAATAATTGAATGAGGTGTTGAAATAAAATCAAATTACACAAAATAAAAAGTGAACTTTCTTTTTCGTTTTTTCTTCACTATTATTTTAACGTTATCCAGTTTCCCTTCGATTAGTACAGAAAACAACTCCATTTGTTATTAGGTAGACAATGCTTGCCCGGAGTTACATTGTCACCAATCAGGGACTGCGGAATGACAGGTGGACTGTGGTCTTTTGTTGCGATCCAGCTGGGGACACGGGACTATACGTGACTACAATAAACAATCTTATTACTATGGTGATAGGGTAGGAAGTGGTACTGTGACTGTACATAACATACTGGATGTGTCGCGTCGATTCGCGTCTTATTTGATGCGTTGAAATGGGTTAAGTAGCTTTTAGAGCCAACTTGATAATATTCAAATATAACGAAACATTTTAAATGCCAGACGCGTATAGTGCGACGGAGTTATCTGGCCCGACGATACAGGGTCTGGTACCGGGTCACATATATGTAAAACATACTCTAAAGAACACAGCATAGAAGACTATGTACGAAGTTCGTATTTGACCCTTGATATATATTAAAAATTGTGACTGTGCCTCACTCTGTTTTGCCTCCATATGTGTAGTTATTAAGGTGAGTGCAAAAGGAGCCAGCTGGACATCGCGCAGGGACGGTCCAGTCTCTGTATATGATGAGCTACATCCTTTTGCCACGCATTTGTTCTTTTTTTGCTATACGAGGATTCTCACTTTGTTTGTCACGATGTGCAGCATTAAGGGAGTTTCTTTCTTTCTAAGACGACGACCGGTCAATAATTTTAATGTACTTTTTGCGTCTACACAAGCTGGTAATGACCGATTTTAATTTGCGTTGCCATGTCCACTGGGTCAGGAATGTCTGTCTGTACAGGGAAAGCACGTTTCGGAGTATAGTTAAGTTTGTACCGGACGGTGTTCCGAGCGCGTGCGCACGCGGGAGTCGGCGCCGGACCGCGGGAGAAAGTCGTGATTAGCTTGATGCGGTACAATCGGCGATAAGACGATGTTTATCAGTAAAATGTTGGAAAGCGCCAACATTTCACAACAAAATTACTCGACAAATTCCATTCGAGATTAAATTTATATCGGCGACGTGTCGGAGGGAAACAAATGGTTTGTTATTGCAGACGTTTATCATGTTGCTAACATGTAACTTCAATAGAATTTTTTCACGAACGACTTGGTTGTCGAACTCAAATTGCTTTCTTTAGCGAAGTTCCGAAATGAGAGGGGACACTGTGAGTTGAACATTCGATACGTTGACCCGAGCGAGGTGTCAGATTCCTTCCAACGCCAAGGGAAATGCAAGGCCTTCTAATTCAATATCTTCTTCTTCGGGTGCCGTCTTCTTAGCGAAGGTAGGCGACCGTCATGGCAACCTGGACTTTAGACAGCGCAGACCTAAATATAGAGCGCGTGCTTTTTTATACCATGTGCGCAGATTTTTTAATCCAAGATGTTTCTAGAATTCTATATAATAAAATGTAATTTGATGTCGTAATATAGAACATAGATTTACTGTAACTAAATTATTTGAATAATAATAGTTCCATAGAACCCTAATTACGTCCATAAATCCCTTACAAGTGGCATATTTATGGACGTAATTTCCTTTGAAGTTTTGTAAAGAGAGGAAATTATACTATTCTCCGTGTACCATCGCGGAGACTGGGTCAAATTTATATGTACTGCCAAAGGATATACTACAAAAAAGTGAAGTAGACAAAAGCAAATTTAACCGCTGTACTCAGAGTCCTTAAGTAATCCACTATAGTGATTTAATTATTAATTTACACCTAGGATCTCCCATAGTGACCAGTCCAGACCAGTCTGAGTGTAACAGTAAGTTACTATAAAACTAAAAACCTTACAAAGTAGCTAACAGGAACTTATATCTGTGCTAAATTTCATCTAGATCTGTCTACATACACTTTCGCATTTATCTTAGTAAGATCGTCGGTGGCGCAGCTGTTAAGCGCTAGACCGGACCGACACTACTCGACTCGTACTCGACATTGTCCAGGTTCGATCTCCGCCATGTACCAATGTGTTTTTCGAATTTCATCTGTACATTATCCGACGATATTAAGGTGAAGGAAAACACCGTGATGCCTGCACGTTCCGGCGAACAAATTGAAAGATATGTGTGAAGTCAACCACACCGGGCCAGCGTGGCCTCGTCACTCTTAATAATAGGCTAGGCTCTGCGCCCCTCGGCGGGGACGTATAGCGCGCTGATGACATTAGCAAGAAGTATGATTAGTAATTCAACAGATATTTTACTGGTATTTCTCCAGAGCATGTTGAAACCAGCAACATGTGGTTTAAGAGGATAAAAGGAAATGATTCATCATTATTGACATAGCCGGCGAGAGCTCTCGGCGCCGCCGCGAGCTCCGGAATCGAATCCCACGCACGATATCATATTTGTATGCGTCAAAATTATATAAACTAGTCTTCGCCCATTTCTCGAAATTCGTCATCAACATACCCTTTTCTCTACGTAGAGACCTTACTGTATGCACTCCACACATCTTCGTCGCCTCTCATCTGAACTAGCATCCTTACACATATCCTTTCGCACAATCCATCCGCACGTTCGGTCTTCCTCTACCTTCACAGCCATCCACATTCAGTCTCATCACATTCTAAAGAAGTTAGTCGAAATTAGACAAAATTATTTTTTTTTATAATTCATAATTCTTTTATGTTTTATTAAAATAACTTGATGCATGTCTTTTTCACATCACTTTATCTGTGTCACTTAAGACGGTTCGAGTTTTTAGTAACAAGGCATAGTAAAATGTACTTCAAATTTAAGAAGGCGTCTAACAAGTCAGAAGTTTATTCCAAAATAAATTTTCCTTATATAAAATGTTAAAATGCGTTTTCTTATCCAAGACAATGATTTTGTTTGTATATTGACTGTTCTGCGCAATATGTCCTACACGTAATTGTTTACAGGACAACTGCAGGTTATAATACATCGTAAGGTTTTCCTCTCAAGTAATGAAATTGGTATGAGCGAATTGCATTTGCTCTGCGACACTGCGCGTGACAATTTTAAATTGTTGTTCAAAATGGTCTAGTTTGAAGCAGATTTCAAGATAGATATATTTGTGAGTAAACGGTAAAAGTCGGGTGATGTGAAACTTTAGGCGTAGACAAAAACTTGCTGACAGACAAAAAAAAATGAAATTGTATTCTGTTACACAAAGTTAGCGAAATGATTTTTATTGTTCATATGACGGACCGATGACTGAGTGCGGTCGGGGAAGGCGTTGGATGCGGAAGATGTTGAGGAAGGCTCGTATCCAGCGCCGGGTAGACCGAGACGTGATGACAGATATATAGATTATAACAAATGTCAGGTAGTGTACCAGCTCAAGGGACATACGGTCGCCGGCTCAAACATGCATTAATATTATCTCTTTATTTAAATGTCGCATTTGTTTTCCCGCGGCCTGCACTATCGTGTCTCCGCGCGGTACCATGGCGGCGACCATGGCTTCATCATCAAAAGCTAGGACAATATCCAAGAATACTATGTTTTCAAAATTATGATTAATAATAATTTCAAACTAGGTCTCTTAGGTTTATACGACAGAATCTTATTACGATGCGAAAAGTGGAGCGCATACTATAAACGCATTGGGGAAGGTCTATGTCCAGCAGTGGGCAGACAAAGGCTGATGCTGCTGCTGCTGCCGATGACGATAATGATGATGATGGCAATTCATTCAAAGTAAAACGTTTTTGGTTTACTATTATTAGTAGGTTGTGCAAACATTTTTTTGATCATGCCAACAATAGATTATGCTAAGGAATAATTCAAAATCTTATCTGATTTACTTTTCATTAAGCTATTAGATGTAAGGATAGCTGACGCGACCTCTCGTGTGGGAAGCCAACCATAGCTTCGCTGCGCCGTAGTGGCCTTTTTTCAACAGTGTTTTGATCAGAAACACTTTGTACGAGCGCATTTTGCGCCGTGACTATTACAAATTTTTTGGGAATAGTCTTTGAATGTACATTGTGTGGTTGACGTGTGTACGACACATGGTAAGCAACAGCGGTCAAGGTTGCTGTATCACGCGCCTGGATCGACCTTGTCTCGCGTCGACCTTCAAAACATCGTCTTATTCCGTACTACATAAGCAACGAAATTGCCAGATTTCTGACTTCGCCCCAACTTCCAGAAAGAGATGACACAGATAGCGTCATACCGCTTTTTCCTAGAGATGCCGTGAGAGCCGTGGTACCTGAATTCACACTCTTACGCCTATCCTCTTTTACACAATCCATACCTTCTTCCTTTACCTACGTAGTCCACATTCAATGTAACCACCTTCTTGTTAAAATGATGATGTGTGGGTAGGTACAGACCAACAGTGCCGGCCTTTAACTCGGTACACCAGAAACTGGAGTACTCTTACCAAACTTGCCAACTAAGGTGCCCAGCACTGTGCATAAACATGGTTTAAAGGTAGATTGGTGACCAAGGGACACGTAGTTTATATTTAAAAACTTACTAAGACGTTTAAGTAATCATTACCCGACACTCCGGGCAGCAGTGATCATGATTTACGTCTTGTACATTTAATTGATTACTAATTACAATCGTTAGAAGTCAGTTTGTAGCAGTTTTCTTAATGATCATTAAATGTGTTGATTGTTCATTTATTGTACTGCACGACACTTTGTTTCGGTGTCTTGTTGCCGCTGCACTCAGAGTCAGACTAAAACGACACTAAGGGATTCCTTTGCGATTGCGTATGTTAATTATCGTCTTACTTAATTATTAGCAGATTTTTTGTTAATTCATTAATATTTCTTTTACCAGTCTAACTAAAGGTAGAAAAAAAAACTCTAGGCTTGTGCTAGGATATGGTTTACAATAGTGGAACGGCGGATTTGAACTCTCAAGCACATGATCGAAAAGCCGTACACTGAACCATTCATTAAGCTATTGGCGCTTCGCCACATTTCATTCTTTACCAATTTATTGTCTGATAACACTTTACTAGTATCATACTTGGAGATGTAACTGTTTTTGTGGGAGATATTTCTTATAAGACATCCACTAGTGCTCGTGTGTTACACGCAGAGCGTTTGCCTGCTCCAAGTGAGTTTGTCAGTTCGCACGATTCACTTAAATAAGTATGTACTAAATTGTCGCTTCATGTATTGTTTACATATAGACATATAGTTGTAGTTATCGACTACACTCTACAATTGTTTAAATAAAAACTCAATACGTAATAAAATACTAATTATAAGGAAATCGTATTTTTTATCTTATCTATGTCGTTTCAACTGAGTCATCTATTTACTTGTGATTAGTTCTCGCCCGCAGTGAACTCAGACGTATCTGAAAGTTTGCAACAATCTAGTTCGAATCGTAGGTTGATTGATTCATAATATATTTATGCAGTTTGTTATTCATTTCAAATACTTTTTTATTATTTCGTGTGGATGACACAGTGACGTCGCCATCCTACTCACGGGGGTTCGGATACGTATTATAAATCTTTTATCTTAGTTTTAAACGTTTAATTAAGATTTACGCATAATCAGAATTTATTTAATTCAATAGATGAGTATATTTACGAAAGTTACTGCAACATTTGCAAAACTAATAATATCGTAGCCTTACGTAAACGTCCTGTGCATGGCAGAGCAAGATAGTGACCGGCATTTCGTGTTCACAGTGCAATAAATGTAAAACATAACTTCCTGTTGACTGCCAGTGCTTGGCGAACTCTATTTGTCATGAACATAGCTAATCCACAGAACATGACTCAGCACATTACCTCAAAGTCATTGGTAGGCATGGTATCATCTTCCTTCATTAACACTGCGAGTAATAAAACTAATTTCGAAAGAGTTATTTGCGTGTCCATGTAGCGACACGTCCGCGCCGGCTGGGCGGGCAGTTGTATGAGCGCGCGACGCAACGTTCGTCGTATGCTGACGGCCAGCACAAACATGTAATGAGTTCATTCAGAGTCGAGATAAGAGCAGATAACGACTATCGACGTAAATATAGCACTCGTCGCTGGCACGCCGCGCCAGGATAGCGGTGACCCGGCCACGTCGCCCTCGCCTGCCCCAGGCCCACTGCCCACGACGTACAGAAGCTAGCGAGCCAAATACCTTGTGACGATGTCTATCAAGACCTCCCCCGATGGCGACGACCACACCATAACTCACTACAACACTGAACACTGAATCCACCTGAACACAGCGGCCACCATCACAACGGATAAGGACCCCAACACACGTTCCCGAGTGATAACGCGGCCAAACAAAAAAAAACCGGGGGTCCTAAGAAGGTCGAATCTGGTATTTTTTTGTGAAAAGCTGGCAACGTCGCGCCGCTGGCCGGACGGACGCGCGTTCGGTCCGCGCGCCGCTCATTGGCCGAATGCGGCGGCGGCCATTACGGCGCGCCGCTCGCTCGCCCAATGACGTCGCGTCCCGCGCGCCCCGCCCACATCCTTTTCGCCTGTTGAATGAACCACGCGGCAGTCTCGTCTGAGCCGCTGAGGTGTGTGTTCACGTCTCGATTCATCTATTTCGTTACTTTGAAGCACGAACGTATGGCTAGCATTCAAGTGAATTTATTTGAAGACTTCAACACCATGCCGTTCAACATCGTGAATATAAAAAGTGCACTTTACGTAGTATGTTGTATGTTAGATAGGAATTAGGAAATTGCAATCCAATAAAAGTGTAATAAAGTCCAAAATAGGAAGCATATCAAGTAGCATTGTTGTAGATCATTCTTACCGCGCTAGCACCGAAGAAATCTTTAAATTCGTTTTTAATTACCTGTAACAAAAAATATTCCAAATAAGCCACAATAAACTACCAAATTAAAGTGTAGATCTTCGTGTTGAATGCTCAACGTCAACCTAAGATTTCAGGCATTCAATAAATTTTAAACAATAGACATTGGACATTACCAAAAAAAACTTCTGATCTGAATTTCTTCTATTTCGATGCGTTATTTGTTTAGCATACATTTTAATGACGAGAAAGTAAAGATTCAAAATTTAGCATGTATAGTAGCGGGTGCGCTCGATATTAAATTGAAAATAATAAGAACGTAAACATTTGTAAGTATTAAATCTTATTAAAATGTCACTTCAAGTTATGTGTTAATAACTCGACTTCAGTGTCTTAGAAAATTACGAAATAGTGATTACTAAATTTCTTTTTTTAAATTGTCTAAATTATTCTCCTTTTAAGTGTATTCAAATTAAATATTATTTTGATTTGATTAAGTACAAAAAAAAATAAAGAAAAAAAAAACAGTTTTTACACATTATTAGTCGATGTTTCTTCAGAATTTATTTAAGTTTTCCGGTGACAACGCCACGTGGCTCGAAGCGTGCACTCGTCAGAAAGACATTTTTGCTTCAAAAAATGTTGCGTTCAAGAAAACAAAAATGAATTCAATTGCTATACCGTAAAAACATAACTTAGAAATGAGAAACAAAGAGGTTAGTCTGAATTTAAACTAAGTTACGAATCGTGAACACTGTCTTCGAAGAAAATGTGTTAGATATGTGGTGATACATTTTAACGAAAAAACACAGAATTCGTAATGAAGTTTTAAATTATTGAATAAATATGCTATTTTAAATGATGCACATATAAAAACAGTTTGCATAAAAAACCTTACGGTTTGTCCGGCAACTGCCAGACCTACGTGGGTGACTGCGTGAGGAATGTCAGGTGGAATGGGCACGGCTGAGAATGCGCCCACTCAGTGGGCATTCACTAGTTTTCCTTAATTATAACATGATTTCGCCTTGAGGTAAATGTTGTTCTGTAAAGTCAAATCTACATAAATAATAAACAATAGAGATATGTTTTAATCGTTCCGAACATAACTAACTAGAGTGGCGCAGTGACCAGAAGTGTGTCTTGGCCTTCAACAATAAAAGGCTTCACCTGACTCGATCCCGCGCCATCGACCCAGTCCTGGACTTGCAGCTCTTTTAGGTTTTTTTCCACCTCATTTATCCAATATCCAGATAAAATAACTGGCAAGGTGTAATGAAATTCCGGTAAAAGAGTTCATTTTTTTCCATATTCAAAATGAAAATGAATATGGAAAAAAATGTTAAGCTATGATTTCTTGGTAAAAATGATTCAACTGACGGAAGCAACATTAAATGACGTCATCTGCCCAATAAGTAAGTCAACCGGATGCGAGACAAACAATACATTTCTTTTGAACATTCCAAAAGATTCAGATATCGGCGAACTGCCACAGTTCAGAAGTCGCACAATAATATTGACAAAGAGGGAAAACTCCGCTCGCACTTCTCTCATGTCAACATTTATTTAACCTAAAAGAAAACACAAATGTGATAATAGAATTTCTTATATCCGAATAATTTTGTCAACTTTAATTCACCACGAACGTGGCGAGAGAATAAAACTATTACGAATGTTGCTCAGGAATTCAAGTCAGCTAGTACATGGTAAGCTATTGGCCGGTGCAAGGAGACACGCGCTATTTCGATAAACATTTCACACATTACTCAAATCAATAGTAAATAAAATATTCCTCAGAACTGTACAAAACGAAAAATAGTATCGATATCTAGCTGATAATTAAGATAACATTTCATCAAATATTATTTCGGAACGTCCAAGACTCGTCTTTCCAAGATCGTAATTAGCTTTGAGACGTCCTCCAGAGGTCACCCGTCGCCTAGCAACGTGTCACTTACACACCGGGGACGTACGAGGAAAGTACACTTGGAAATAAGACTGTAAACGAATTTATTAGGTGAACGTGCTCCTAAGTCGAGTTATTTATTCATACTATACATATACTCTATTTATATTAAGTTGTTAATTGTCCTGAATTTTATAAGATTGTCATAGATTCTAGCAGCTGGAGTCGCTGCGTTCAGCAGCGCGCAGACCAACTTGTGACGCCGGGGTGTTTGATAAGACATGTACCTATATTCAAGTATGTTAATGCATTTAGTGTGGATAAAAATTATAGTTACATTATCTAAATCGATTAGTAAATAAGAAAAAAAGATAAATCAAAGGAAAATAGACAAGCAAGTAATAAAGATGTATTGAGATGTGTTACGAGAGCTAACGAAGCTTAATAAGACGAATTTTTGTATTAATTTCAATAATCAAGTCGGATATGTATGGAAAAATTAAAATAGAAAGAACACCTCATACGACGTACGTTGCGAGTGCACCCGTAGAGCGCTGCGAGTGTACAGGCGTACGTACTTGCCTACTAGCTACATAAAGTTGCCATAAGGCTACGAGTATTCGTCGATTTCAAGAGAAATTGAGTCGACAATGTGAACAGCTGATTCGGTCCTCCCGGCGGGCTCGCTTCAAGGTCCGAGGGTGGCGCCGCCTCCCTGCCTCGCCGCACCCGCCGGCCACGCAGCACGCGCCGCCTCATCCCATCGCACAGCCCCTCGGGACGAGGGTAGGTGTCGATAATTCAATATTTTTGATAGGAAACTATTAATATTAAATGAATTGCAGTTTACCTATTAGAACGATGTGTACATGAAACAGAACATGTTTATTTACGCAGTTACAGGTAATTCGTCTTTTCGATCTGTGCCGAACTCCAGATGATGAATCCTTTGTTGTAACAACGTAGTGATGGCATGAATAATGGTTTTTTTCGACGGCGGCAAAAAAAAGTGTTAAAATGCGTTTATTATATCATAGCTACTCATATTTTGAACAGAAACGCCTACTATTTTCTGAAAAAAAAAACTAGATGACACGTCACGATTAGAGTTTTCCTACAAAGGAAGCTCCCCTACATTCTTGATCCACGTTTTATGTAATCGGGTACGCGGTGGAGACTGAGCAACGAGAAATCCCTCCTCTTTGTTGTTGGCTACGTTTTACATGAACCCGAAATACAACAAAAGCGACAATAAAGTTGGTACAGAACGCCGGGAGCTGCTGTACTTCGCGTGCGAGGCGCACCTCGCACTACATAACTGAGATGTATCCTTTGATAAAATTACGCACGAGGCGACGTTGCCGGTCGGTGCGCGGTCGCGGCGTTGCCGCTCCGCGAGCCGCCATTTGCAATTCAGATGGCGGGCCGCTGTTACGCCACACTCTCTCAAAATAAAAACAAAGTTGTTGGTTGTTAGTTTATAAAAGACGGCGAGTTGGATGCGCATCACTAATAATATCGGACTGCGTATCGATAACAAACTACAATGAATGTATACAATTGCTTCGCCTGGGGAAACGTTTAAACATTTTGTAAGTATTGCTTATTGCTTGGACGACCTTGAGTTTAACATTTATGATGTTTCCCATTGAATTGATAGCTTTATAAACACGTGCATGTGATGTAATACTTTATTGAATCACGACAAACTTAAATTGCATATTTGTTTTACATCGTTTTTGTCATATTACGAGGCCACGAGAACTCTGACGTCTGCATGCAATAGGATGTCTACTTGTAAGCTGAGCAGCGTAAAGCAGTCGCGTTTGTAGAACATCCTGAGAAAAATATTACTGCTAGAAGTCATACTGAGCAAAAACGATATACCTTGATTACTAGCAAACAGAGTTTTTGTGGCAAAATAAATAAGCAAAAATTATTCTTTAAAATTCCGCACGGACGAAATCTCGGGTATATTGTACATTATAAATTTAAGCATTTACAGAGTTGTGCTATGCAAGTCAAAGTTACAAAAGAAAATGCAACAATATAGACTAGCGTACGCATTTCAACAAAGGCCAAAGGGAATACGAAAAAATCATAAATGTTTTAATGTAGCTAGTCCAAGACGCCGTTCACACGTGTTTCTTAGTTTATTTTTAAGAAAATCTCGACTTCCAATTTGTACATAAAAAAAACAATTGTACACCATTTTGATATTACCAAAGATTATTTTATTTTTTATTCATTAATTTTGAATTTAATTCCAAGACAGGCCTGCCAGTTGGCTAGGAGACCGTACTTTACGGTTTAAAACATAATTAAGGTCAAAATAAATTCCAACTGATTACTCGAAAAACGGTTAACTACAAAATACTTCGGAGAAATATTTATGATTACTGTTAATTAAAGTAAATAAAATGTTTGTATGTAATGATAAAGGTCTCGTGTACTCCACGGCTACTTTCTTCTCGGCCAGTTATCGGGGCTTGGAACCGGTCGCGCCACGCGGACCTTCGCCAACACAGGGCAAATGTTAATCTGTTTTTAATCATTATACAACTTAACTGTGTAAACCTTTTCATAGGTATTTTTTGGTATGAGCACTTAAATAAGGTGACGAGACTGAATGTGGATGGCTGTAAAGGTAGAGGAAGACCGAACGTGCGGATGGATTGTGCGAAAAAGGATGTGCGTGAGGGTGCGAGTTCAGATATGACAGCTGATAAAGATGTATGGAAGACTAGTTACGCACTGTGCCGATCCAATTTTGATACAGGTCATTAAATAAAGTCCATTATTGAATAATTCGTGTCCTCAATACATATAAAAAGGCAAGAGATGAAGAAACACATGACAGTACCAAAGACAGCCATGTTGGTGTTTTTCAGAGTTACCGTGTCTTGTGTTTGTAATATGATTAAGACGGGCTATGTTTCAACGTAAAAGTATGAAATCTCGGCCGTGTACAGTGGGGCAGGGTGCCGGGTGGCGGGCGGGGAGGCGGTGGGGTGCAGCAGGCGGCCGGCTCGCGTTACCCGGCCACTGCGGATGTAATAGTACACTTCCACGAAGCCCTGCCAGTAGCCAAGTTGAGTGCCAACGATACACTACTTACAACTTGCGGTTGTATACATTTTACCCGCTTGTACTCATTACTATTGCCTTTTTTATAAAAGAGAGAGGCAAACGAGCCACGGGATTACAAGGTTGTCGTCGACGCCCACACATCAGTAATACTAGAAGCACAGACGCGCTGCCGGCCTTTGAGAGAGGTACGCTGGCTTCTTGAAACACCCTAAGTCGTATTGGTTTGAAACTACCGCCGAGGACAGACTCTACAAGGCGGCAGTGCCTCTAGAAAAGCGTTAAAACAATCGTTCAATATGCACATCGTTCAAATTGGCTATTTTAAAGTGGAAAATTTTTTTCTACGCTTTCACGTATTAAAAGATTAAAAAAACAATTAATTACGGTAATATCACATTGAAAATAAAGACTCGTGTGACCAGCCTCGTGACTGCTTGAGGTAGACAATACAATAGAAATATATTTTTTTGGGTCTAAAACGCAAAAAGCCAGTCGTGGGCAGCGAGTTAGCGAATAAATCGATGTCAATATACTACAGTAAGTTTAATGCTTTAATAATAATTTTATAGAACGCAATACGTCTGATTTCAAGCTATTTGCAAAATTGATTCTGCACAGACTTGCGAAATTGAAACGTAAGCAATTTATAGCGAAGTGCGCACAATTACGTATATTGGCGTCGTAAATAAATAATTATTTATAAACGCAGCTCATTTCCTTCAATAAACTGAAATTGTTACTCCGCCACAATTTAGCAATCCACGCTGAAGCAACAAATTGAATAAAACATCTTAGAAGGAACTTTCGATTTAGAATTTAGTGGGTCAGTGCAAGAAGAGCAACGGAGGAGGACTAAGTAAAACTCTCGGTGTGCAGTTGTTCATAAAGATATTACAAAATCTTCCATACGACATACAAGTTTTCATTTTTTTTTAATCACGAAGCTGAGTGTATAAACCTCCAAAAATTCATAGTTCTCGTATTTATAGAAGGTTCTTAAATTTGGGCTATACTACTAAATGTAATCTAAAAGGATTAGGTACGCGGTAGGGTCTGACGACGGTCGCTTTATCGGACCCGGTCCCTTTGCTCCAAGAAAGTGGCGGGGTAAGTCTAAAAAACTGTAAACCTTAAAAAGAATTGATACAGATAGACAGATACAAAAAAAAAACAATTTTAAAAGTAAATCAAGTTTACAATCAGTATTCCGTTACTCTGAAAATAAAATCATTTAGATTTCATGTAAAGAAATATATACAACAATTGGTTAACACATTTTTCTTTTTGCGTCTTACCAAAATTTACATTGAAAAAAGTTTTACCATGATTACAGATCCTATAAAACGACGCCTCACACATGCTTCATACATAGTACGTAATTATACATAACTGATGTTCCAAATCTTCTGTACTACAATTAATTTAAATTCGTGACACAAACCGGCACTGTACTAGTCGCTTGTCAACGCGGTCTAATGTAATATGTATTGCGTCACATCGAACGCCAGAAAAACTGTTCCCAAAATGTTATTTCTCGGTAATGTCTCCCGCGGTACCCACGCGACGCGCGACCGCAAGATAACTGTTATTCGATACTTCTTAGCAACTCTCCGCTTTGTTTATAAAAAAGTTTTTTAGGCCTTTATAATGTAGAAAGATACGCGCGTACATTATCAAACTGATATTAAAAATGCAAGAGTGTGCATAGACTGGAGCACATAGGCTACTAATTGCGATTTTTTTAATTCGGGGGCGGAGGCGCGAGAAGATAATTCGTACGTCTGTCATTCCCCAGTAACTTCCGTAACAGCAGGGGTCCGGTCCATGGAAGACAGTGAAAGATAGCGGGATATGAAAGCCAAGGGTTCGCCAAACAAATAATAAAACCTGATTTAAAAAAAAAAAACAGAAAATAATGATTTTTTATTCTGGGTTCACTAACTATAATATCTACAATTTGAATTCATATTAATCAATTTAAATAAAGGTTTATGAATTGTTGTTTTGTCCGTGAAACTACCGACAACGTCCAACCTTTGCATTTCCTCACGTGTTTCCAAGAAACTGTTATAAATCGCCGGCTTTATGATTTCGCAAGAAATGTCACTTAGTAGCCGAACTTTAATTATCAGTATCTTGAGGAAATATACTGCGCAGTAATAATAAGACGGAGCTGTGGTGACCATTGACCTGTACGCAGAACAACAAAATACTTTGTCGCGACTTGGCAACGGCTCACAATAGTTTCTCCGTTTACGTATTTTTCAAAAATTCATCTTAGATTCAATTACATTTCAATGTCGAAGTATTCTGCGCTCGTTCAGCATTGTTACAAACGTAGATAACATTGTAAAAATATTTAACATTGCCGAACGATGAATGAAAATAAATAATAGGTCGCTTTATGAATAGAAGTCCCTGGCCATTACCAAATATTCGTTGCTCGGCCTCGATTCATCACGGCATTAGAATCGTTTAAATGTTTTGTCTGTATGTTCGTATATATTTAGTGCACAGGGTCAGGCGGGAGTCATCACCAAGAAAACCCAGTGCGAGGCGCAGTATCGATCGCGCCGGGCCTCGCCTGGCCTCGCCTGGCGCGCCACTCCACCCACAAACGGCGACATACATTCCTAGCAAGCCAACCACACGACGGAGATGTATGAAACATTAATGAGTAGCGATGCAACACTTGCACGATGACTTCGCATTCAAGTAACTTCTACACAACTTATCTAAAAAAAACTTTTTATCTTACACACTAATTGAATGAATGGTATTTTACGGTTGTGTTGCGGAGCGGCAACGCCGCGTGGCGCCCGCACCGCAGCGCACGGAGCGGCAACGTGGCGCCAACGTATCCGTCGGGGCGGCAACGCCGCGCGCGCGCCCGCGGGCCGGCAACGCCGCGCACTGATTCAGCGCGAGTCTACAGTACACATTCAGATTGCAGTTGGAGTTGGAGAGATTACATCGGATTTATTATTATTACTCTTGCTAGCTTGCCTGCTTGCCTGCTTGCTTGCTTGCAACTTGTACTTTTAATTTCCAAGGGAGCTTGCGCGCCTTGTAACACGATTACTGCCTACAATGGTCTTTTTTCAACAAAGAAACGCTAATTATGTATTTCTTTACGAAACATTACTCATCGAATAGAAACGCATTTTTTTACGTTTGTATTCAGGGCAATTAAGTTGATTAGGATTATATTATA
This sequence comes from Papilio gigon, assembly GCA_027563995.1. Lineage (NCBI taxonomy): Eukaryota > Metazoa > Arthropoda > Insecta > Lepidoptera > Papilionidae > Papilio > Papilio gigon. The sequence goes on along the minus strand of JAODUI010000014.1, from coordinate 4,829,243 downwards.
ACAGCCGGTTCGTTATCAGCCTTATTGGATTATATTCAATGCGAAGAGACTCTGTTGTCTGCGTAGTTGTTTGCAAACGGTGTCCGTTGTGAAGGGATGAAGTAAATAGCCGAAGTGTGTTATCGGCGGAATGTTAATTGTGCTGATAAGGCGGCTTCGTGCCGCATCGCGTCCCGACGACAACAATGCGATTTGATAACTTTCTTTGTTCGATGACATTTGAGCGATAGCACGTTGTCTCTAGTGTAAGTAGGACGTTGGAAGGTCATCGTATGAGGTAAATATAACCTGTAGTGCGTCTGACTAAACACGACATGAGGAAAAACCAATCTTTTATTTAAGTATATTACGCATATCCTCGTTCACACAATTCATCCACACGTTCCTTTCTTCCTTAACCTTTATAGCCACCCACCACATTGTTTTTCCGCGTATGTCCTTACCACGCTAACCTTTTCTTTTGGCAAAAAAACTCAACAATTTCTATGTGCTATTTCAGACAGTAACCTAAATCTCTTCGGAATTTCATTCTAATCCGTTTTTAACTTAACCGTTTATACATCCATCCGTCCATCCATTTAACCTATTGCATTTATAATATGGCAAATAGCGTTCTGGCCGTATCATGTCGTTGAACTATTTGCAATTAAATTTACATATATCAGTTTGGTTGTAGCTGACGTAACGGTTCAGTGGCTGCAGTGCAAAGGTTACAACCGGGTATATAAAAGTATTGTAGGTCATATCCTCTGTTTAATGTGACTCAGAAGACATACTGAAGGCGTGGGTTATTTGTAAATAAACAAGTGAAGTACTTATAAAAAAAACTAATGAGAAAATTCTAAATATAATTTAAAAGAACTCATGAAATTATATTGAAGTGATGTACGGAACTTACCGGTGTTCTCCGTTCCAGGGGAAAGGGGGGGGGGAGTTTAGATTGATTGATTTTGATAGAGAAGATTTGAGTGAATTTCTTGTCTATTAACTTTAACGGTATTACGTTTCACCTACATTTACGTAATTCCCTTGTATAGGGGTACAGAGTTGATTTTACACGACTAGACAGGTGTTTCGAGAGTGTTCCTTGGGCAAGGATGGCCCGTCATTGTGTGTGTGACTTCCGTGGCGCGTTGTGATACACGTAGCACACGGCGTGTGCAGGCCGCGTGAAGATCTGCGGCCGACAGTGCGCCGGATGTGCATTGTGCGAGCCACGCTGCAAAAACGTTCCCCGTCCACTAGTGATGTGGGCGCCTACATCTTATCGATGAACAAAAAACTTAGTAACGACCTAGAGTGAGGCAGCGACGCCGAGCGCGGCTTGGCCCCGGACAATAAAATAACAACTTCTATCAGCACATACCCACGAAACATTGACGCTTCAAGCGATCGACATATTTCGTCACCTAATTTTCTTCAACTGATTTATTGAAATAAAAATAAACTGCATTATTTACCAATAGCTAAATTAAAATAGATAGTGCAAATATGTCTACGTTACTTGTGTAGATTGTTCCCTCTTCTGCCATGAGAAAAAATATGTTTCGCATCCCTAGGCGGTCGTTTCCGAGAGGCGGCATTATATGCAAATAGCCGAGAAACGACTATCACAATAATGATATTCCTAACGTCTGTTACACACAGATATGGCGGCCGCTGCCTGCTGGCACTTTGTATAAAAATCTAATGTAACATGAATATGCATATTATCCTTAAATACCTAATCCGGAGCACTAGAGTCGAATGAAAAAACTATCCTGGGGCCTTTTGTGTGCTTTCCTTAGTGTTGTGTACGATACAAAATGACATTTAAAAATAGACTTTCAAATAGAAGTTAAACACGTATGAAACACTCCATCTGTAGGACATATCCGTGACTAACGCGGTCAGAACACGAGCACCAAACAGAAGTGTGCGTTTATTGTTAGTGAAAACTGCGAAGATTCATATTTCCGTAGCCATTATTCATTTAATATTACATCACGTTCAACCTCCCGGTCTGACCTGATATATGGCAGGTAGATGATTTTTTTCTCGATATAATCCTATCTCCATTTGGAGAAGCTATTTCGACGTGTGGTTGTATTCGCCGGGGCTGAGAACCGGTCCCGCGCAGCCGCACCACATTCCCCTTGACGACACGACTAGATGTTGTTTAATTATAATTTAAAATTAATCTATTAATATTACATTTTGTTAATTATTATTTACATAAATACATAATTGCCACATAGAAAACTTGAATCAGTTTGTAGAAATTTAATTCGAAAATATTAAAGTCCACATATAGAACGTGAATGTAAAATGACTAATACATAAACAACTTTAAGAAACCAGCCACAAGACCAACCTTGAATCGAAACGAAACCTTTAAGGCTTTGGTTCAATATTCCAGAAAATAAACCACGTTTGTTGCCCTCATTCGTGTAAGAATAACTTGTGCAGACGTCGACAATTTATATCCTGCTGGCATTTAGATTTATTAAAGCGAAACGCACGCATAACTAATGTCGTGTAGACTTTCGTACCAGGAAGGACGACCTCAGGAATGCTGAGTCCACAATTAAGCTATAAACAACAGCGCGGGAGAATTTAGCCGCGCGTAGGAAAAAAAGCGCGTGTCGCGGCCCGTCGCCCGGGAAGTGGGTCGAGCCGGCAACGCCGCGTAGCGGTCCGCCCGGAGCGGCAACGCCGCGCCCACATACACCACGCGTTGTTTTGATCGCAGCTGTATGGATCGCACCGTATACACATCATTAATTATTACTTTCTTATAATAAAGCAAGTTTACATGAATTATTGAATTGTTTGTTATCTTACGTTTTCAATGGCAACACGGGCACGGGCACTCCTTGCAATTATTACGTTGGCTGTCTGTCACATTGATAACATTTTTTGCTATACAAAAGAAAATGTAATACGTTTATCTAATAAAATTTTACTTACATTTTTGTAATGTTATTTAGTACATTTTTTATTGTCGAGTCACTCAATCGGCATCCACGACTACGACACAATCATTAAACTTTTAGCTTTCTATTACTAATTTAATAGTGAAGTACAACAAAATTCGCACGATACGCTGTAAGGCCTCACGCAAAGTTGTACCTGGCCAACATATAAACAAGTTTGATGAACTATCGATGTATCCGACAGCTCCACGTCGCCTCGCCTCGCCTCGCCTCGCAGTACCTAAATGACAAAATAGTTTCGTGTTCAGAAACCTATTACACTAGTTCGTATTGAACAAAATAGCAGTAGACTTTTGTAATTCATAAACAAAAGATAATAATAACAAAAGAATGGATAATCGACGTGCAAGTCCGCGCAGGTTGTAGCAGTTTAGAGAATAGACTAAACTAGAAGTCAGACACAGAGACACTCCTGTTCAAAACCTGTTTAAAAATTGCCTGCACAACAAATTTGTGAAAGTGAGTAACAATTTTCCTTAACCAGTATTCCGTCCGTTTTTTTACGTAATGTAAAAAATTCGTTAGGTCAAAATATTGAAAAAAACCACCGACGTTGTTATATTTTATCGTGACATGAAAAGTGCATCAAACTACAAAAAGGTTCTATTACTGTATAAAGTATAAAAAATAACAAAAGCGGAGCGGCAACATCGCGCTCTTAAAGCGAGCTGGCAACGCTGCGCTAGCCTGCTTTGTAAAAAAATAGAATAAAATATGGCAGCTGGCCTGCTCAGTGTGGGCTCATAGTTACATTGTAGACTGGAAAAAATACATTTTACAAAAAATATTTTGAGTTATTTCGCTGAACTGCTACGAATTAAAAAAAACATTTATTACAAATAGTAGAATCGCTTTTAAGTAAATCTCGCAGAGACGTTTCTTGAAAAACATAAAAAGGGTCTCTCGGAAGATTTAGCGACATTTATCGCGCTAGGTCGACGCTCCCCGCGATCTCGGCTCTTTTAACTGAGACGATAAAAATTGCTTTTTAAAATCGATTTCAAATTTTAAACCAGCTTAATTTTGTGTAAAGTCGTATAAGGAAATCGCCGCGCATTTGCGATAATAAGAAAGTACACTATAAAAATATGGTCATTATCAAAGTTGTTTTTATATAAACACTGCGCCCACGCGCAGGAAACTTCAACATACACAAGTTTATAAGGGTCGTAAAGTACTTTTACTTCTGCACGTTTGACTGTTTCTTCTGTTGTGTTTTAACATTATGTTTTCTACAAAAAAAAAAATTAACATTTTACAGTATTTTAATGAGGTCATAAAACTGTAAGCATGATGTATTGATGCCGTGAGATATCGACGTTTGTTTTTTTTTTTACAAAAAAAAGGTGTGTTCTTTTCATGTACAAAGATTTTCATTGAACCCTGTGATGGGAAATAAGTGTGATGCGACAGACAATGAAACCAGGTGCCGACCGTGCCGTTTAAAAACAAACTTAGTAACCATGTTGTTCTTCCAGACTATGTTTTCTATATCTATGCTAAATTTCATCCAAATCTGATAAGCCGTTTGGTTGATACCTATAGCATCAAAACCTTAGCTTTTTGCAGAAAACTATAATGGAATTTTAAAAATATATTTTTTATCATTAGTAAGAGGTATTAGTGTTGCAATATCAAAGGGGATAGTGGCGCCCTCGTGGCAGGTGTTCTATTTTCTCCGATCAGGCTTTACGTAAATATTTCAAGTTTGCGACTGGGCGGACGGCTCGCGCTGGCATGCGTCTGGCAGGCAAGGCAGCCGCGCGCGACTGTCGCAGTGGGCGGGCAACGGGCGCCGGAAGTCGCAGCGCGCCTGCCCACTACACCGACACGACCCACCAGTCGCGTCGCGTCGCCGCCGACGAGCGCTCGTTGCGTTTTTTCCGTCGCACGCGTAACATGGCCGACCCCGACATAACATCCAACTTCAGTCCTTTAGCACTTATCGAGGAGGTTAAAAAGCGACCCGGCTTGTACGAGCCGGACCATCCCAGAGACCGGCTAGAGAGGCTGAAGTTGTGGAAGGAGGTTGGAGCTGCCTTATTTCCTGATTGGAACACTTTCAACAAGGCGACCATGTACCACGCAGGTATTCTATGTCCACTGCAACGTTGTTACGGAATTCAATAATTTTGTATTTTCGATAATATTTGCGTTGAGTCATGATTGTAAAAAAAAATGAATCGTTATTGAATCGATTTTAGGATGAGAAATGAGCCATGTTTTTATTTTAAAATACTGCGTTGCATTAAACAATAAATTACAAATATTAATTCAAAACTTGTAACCCATTAAACGATATGCAGACATCACAATTTATCGCACGTCGCGCCATCTGGTACAAAACATGCGTTTCATGTTTTGTTCGCAGTCCACGGTTTTAATAGCTTACAATGTTTTTGATGAATATTGTAAAGGAGTCTGAAGCTCCTCCAGTTAACCTAAACTTACTACTGTTATGAATGTGAAACTTTATATGGATGTTTGTCTTTATCGCCAGAACAATTTAATATCTCTATAGTTTCGGGTAGATGTAATACATAGTAAGGACCAGTCGTCGGCAAACTAATTAGCCAAAGAGCTAAGTATGAAAATTAATTCAATAAAAAAATTGAGAGCCAATTCTGTTTGTAAATGTCCTGTCGTGTTGTAAATATAGTCCTACAGATCCAGAGGAAATGGCGCTCGCTGCGGGACGCCTACAACCGGGAGCTTCGGTCCCGTCGCTCGGGGGTCCGGGTGCACCGGCGCGTCTACATATACTTCAAGAAGATGACCTTCCTCGGCGGTTTCGAAGGTTCAGTGAGTGATGAGTGAGTCATATCAACTTGTCTTTCGTACTCGCAGCTAACGGCCGACACGAACTGTCTCGTAAACTAGTTCTCAGTGTAGATTTATTAAGGCACTCACTTAGTAAATAATGAACGACTCTGAGAGCTGCAGTTAGTGTCGTTTAATGGTTTTAAGCAGTTTTTTTTATATAGAATATAGATTTCTCTCGCTATTTTCTCATAGGGTCTCCCTTAGTCACTTGTGACTCTTTGTAAATCGGTAAATTCTACTTGAGAGCTTCGACACTGCAGAAAGAAACGTAAAGAGTGTAATTATTATAGGAATCGGTTCAAGATGCGGTTATCGTAATCTCACTTGCACATCTTTTTTAATCTATTAAGATAAGGCGCGGCTTCCACTGGTGTTCGGCGGCCAGATAAAATATGCAAGACATTGTATAATGGCTGCAGTGAGCCACGGAATGGATATTTTATCGCGACTCAAGCAGACACGATAAGATGACTTTGCGGTTGTAAAAAAAGTCCGCCTTAAGAATGACGTCAGCACTTTGACATGACACGTGTAATTCACCACTGTGCGTCAATATTAATATTGCATCAGTCATTTGGTAAAACATGCAAGTTATTTAGAAATCATTTGTATAGCTCACGGGTTAGACTTGATTTTAGACCTGCAAGTCTCGGGGTCGATCCCCCGTTGTACCAAAGTGACTTGCGTGTCGAATTGTATATGTGCAATATAGATTCTTACGGTGAAGGTAAACATCGCGATGCCTGCATATATCTGCGAAGTAATTCAAAGATATGTGAAGTCAGCCCGGACTGGACCGGCGTGGTTGACTACGACCTTCACCACTAATATAGCCTCCGTGCGGACGTAGAGAGCGTATGTACTTTAAAATTCAAAAAAATACAGTTATACTTTTCCCAGGGACACGAACGAAACCGGAACAGAAAACGATCCCTTCAACGAAACATTTAGTCCATTAAGTCGAGAATCTAGAAAAAGAAAGAAGAAGGTGCCGGTTTCCAACTCGGACGACAGTCAACCGCCTGACGAGTTCGAGATGCCCGTCTTCAATAACGTAGAAGTGCCTAATGACGTGGAGTCAGATGCTGATAAACTGTTCCTGCTATCATTCGTGCCCGAAATGAGACAGCTGCCCTCTAATATAAAGATGTGGACACGTGCCCAGATCGCGAACATAATGCAGGAAGCGGTGTCCTGTCACTACAGTAACCTGACACCTGGGACATCGACGGAGCGAGTGGCAGATGTTAAACCACAACGGAATGACAGCATTGAATGATGGTCGGTTGTTGTTGGCGGTAACCGTGAGGTTCCACTGCCGAATTACCCGAACAAGTACAACCTTACATGGACAGAGGTTTCTTGGGAGATAACTTCGAAACGTACGGAAGGATCTACGTGAAATGTTACATAGAAATAGACTACAGCCTGCACAAGGCATTAGTTTCCGCGTGGACGAAGTCACGGAATAAAGCTAGTATCGCACGTGATAATAGACTTGTGTTCGGGCAATAAGACACTGGTACCCGTCAATCGCGTTAGTTGCTATGCAAGTAGTGTACCGTGGTACACAATATCTAAGATAAGAATGTTTGGTGGCATCACACAGCCAAAGGTTTGTGTAGACGATAATCCATAGATGTACAATCTGTAGACAGCTAGTACGGCGCACAAGTGACACAAAAAAAAGTCTCCGGAATACTTTTGTTTGGGTATATTCCTTCAGTGTTCAAAATCATCATCAACCTGCCCTTCTCCCCGCGGAGGTCGGCACAGCATGTACTCTCCATACGTCTCTGTCGGCTCGTGTCGGAATTCACACGCTTCTCTAGCATTTCCCATCCGCAATCCATTTACACCTTCGGTCTTCCTCTGCCTTTATAGCCATCGATAATCTCATCACCTTCTTGTTTATATACTCATCTCCTCACATAACATAAGCTGATGATGATGATGATGAAGGATTATATATCTATGGAGCAAAGCTTATTGTTATGTTGTAAGTAAAGACTGTTTAACGTTAATAAATAGTTATGATAAAAAAAAATATATTTGTTTGAGTGCTCACCTCGATATGCTTAGGTACCTGCAACAGACAATGGAGTTAATGGTGTTTCCACACGTGTTGTTCATCCGCCGTGTTTATAAAATACTATGAATGCTCCTGACCGCCTCGCTTCGTATCTTTTATGAAATTATTTTAATTATCGCGAGACATAAACTTAATGTGAAGTCATCTATAATGTAAAATTAGTTTTCATACCTTATAATATAAAAGTGATTGGCAGAATGTGTTGCTAAGTGAAAATCTCAAAACCAGCTGAACCGATTTCACTGATTCTTTTTTAGAACATGCCTTCAAGTACGACGCTTGTTCTTACGGATAAAAACAATTTAAATAATTCTAAAAACAACTCTTTTCTGTACTCCCCTACAGTAAATTCGTAATAATACTTAAGTTAATTTGAACTTTAACACCATAGTATAAGATTGAAGTGCCAGTGGAGAGGTTCATGGAAGATAAAACAATTGAGTGTTGGCGGTACGAGGTTCGCCGGGTCAGCAGTAACCTATAATTTTGAAATTAAAAAACGGCAGTCGATAACAGAATTCAAGATGTTGTGATCTTGCAACATTTTGTCTAATCGATAAAGTATTTATAAGAACTATACATTAATTGAATTAGTTTCCATCCTCTGAGAGTCGTATCTACAATGTTCTGTAAGAAACTTTAAAAGTAATATAGCATAGTCCGCAAGATGGCGAGCGCGCCGTTTTAAATTGTAAACAGACGTTATCCTAAAGTTGTGCAGTAACTGTCGGCAGGGCGCGGGCAGGGTACGGGAGCGGCGCCCGCGCCCGGCCGCCCGGCCCCGAATGCTTTTCATTTTTCGTTTAGGATTACTCGAAACTTTAATATCCCTGAGCTCTGAAGTCATTCAGATAACGTTTTCAACATCGATACAACCAGTTCCATGACCTCACAGCTGGAGAGTTTCATCAGAGTACTAATGTCGAACCGAGAGCTTTTTTTCATTCGCCCCAACAAAGAACAATCGGAGACCTTTTCTTCTCATTTTTGCGCTCTAGATTAGATATCTAGAGACTATAAATCTATATAATACATCAAGATTTGTAAATATTAAGATTTATTTTCAGTTAGACATAAACTTGTTAAAAATTAAAAATATCGCACTTCACAGTTGTCTATGGTCGAATTAATTTGAGCAATCTATTCCATAACCCGTAGTCAGATAAGTCGCTGAAGTAAGTTTGTGTGCTTACTTCACTTAATAAACAACACTAAATGATTATGTTCCTTAAATATTTGCGTGTTATATTTACAAAATACACGAATAAATCCACTTGCAGGAGATCGTCCTTCAAACGCACCGCAATTGTTCGGAGCGCGAGGCGACGAACGCGCGTCTTGTGTTCATTTACAAAAGCAATAAAAGAGAACGTTTCAAAGTCAATGTTATTTGTGATAAGGACACGGAGGTTCCCGGGGCCGCGCCGCGAGTGCGCGTCAATACATACAAGACTGACTAAAACTTGCCCGGTAACTGTCGCTACTTAAAACGTATAATTCATTATCTATAGAGAAAAAACTGAAGTTTCGCTCATCATGGCCCCACCGAGGGGCTCGGTGCCTACACTATTATGAGCGGTGACGAGGCCTCAGCTCACGCTGGCTAAGTGCATTGACTTCACACATGTCTTAGAATTTCCTCGCCGATATGTGCAGCATCACGATGTTTTCCTTCATCGTAAGAACATCGGATAATGTACATATGAAATTGGGAAATTGTAAAATCGGAAGACGCATTGGTACATGGCGGGGATCGAATCTGAACATTACGAGTGCGATCCGTTCCGATCAAGAGTTTAACAACTGCGCCACCGACGCTCTGTAAGGTTTACTGGTATTCGGAACTAAGAAATGGTCATTCAGTTGTTATCAATCCTTCCTTCATTATATTCATTTCACCGCATTCATGTATCTCGCATTCATTTCCGCCCCATGAGTCTGTGTTCAGCCGTTTAGATCATGTCAAGTTTTACGATGTATTGCAAATTTTTCCAATAATATTCCAGAGACCTAGTAGGTAGCATGTTGAGCCCGCGACCAGCTGTTGTTGAAATATAAAAACTGTCACGATTAAAATATTAAATTGGAACGAATGAAAGCATAGAGGGAAATTTTAGAAACTTGTAAAATTAAATTACCGCCCACAAACAATTCTTAATCGACGTGGACATCTAGGTTAGGCGGCCTTTCCTCGGGACGTGAGGACCATTGAGAAGTGATGACGTCATTCAATTTTACTTAGTAATTCGCTGAGAATTAAGTTGTAGAGGCAAAATGCAAATTTACTGAATTCAATTTCTTATCCCCAGTTTAAATGCCTGCCTAAAATTGAGTCTTCGTCACTAAAGTTGCCCAAATCTTAAATTGTGAGTTATTCGATATGAATTATGTAATGTACTTAACGCAATGAGATGTTTAAATAACACTTTAATATGCAATGGGATTCGTAGGATCCTTGGCTCCCAAACTAGGTGGTCCTCTGCTTCATATATGAACTCACACACTTCTTACGCATATC
>JAODUI010000014.1:4782224-4811330 GCA_027563995.1 Papilio gigon | reverse complement strand
GACGCGGTCCACGTTGTAGGATTTTTTTTAATGTTCTGGTAGTTTTTGACCTTGAATTGAATTGCATAACTTATATAATGTAACTTTAATGTTTATTCAATGAACGTAATAGAATTCTTAGAGAAATTTTAACACTTTTATATGTCAACTTTAGTTTTAATTAAAGACCAAGGTAGAAGCTCCGGTCTAGTTGCGCGCAGGACATTTATTACCTTTTTAAAGTTGGTCCTGAACTGGTCTTACTGTCTCTAGCACTTATCTCTAAAAATAACTCAAGTAATGTAGTTGTTTTTATTTTAAATGCTTAATTAATCACTATATGTCCCGGGTTGATGATGAAAAATTTAGTTCTTCATGATCCAATGTGTGATGCATCCTATTTATTACGAATATTTTGTTTGTTTAAATCCGATTTTTGGCGAACAAAGCGCCGGGAAGTTTGCCAAATTAAAATTGAAACTGCTTATTTCTAAAATATTATACGCATTTTAATTTTCTTCGAGGAAAATTTTATTTATGGAGAATACAAAGGTAATAGGAGATATTTGTTAGTGTACTAATATTCCTTATAACCATTCCAGGTAAGCTTTAAAAAGCTTGTGTTAGGATATGGTTCATGATAGTCGAATGATGGGATTCGAATCCACGACCGCTAGATTGGTAGTTCGTACCCTTAACCATTAGGCTATTGGCGCTTCAAACTTCAGTTACAACCTTCCAATTTGTTATTCGTCATGGGATCAAAGAGCAGCGCTTGTTCAATCGCTAAGAGGCTCCAGCACGCGATGACGTGTTTGTTTCAATAAACGTTTACATCATATTATATTAATATATCTACAGACACGTGTCCCAGCATCTTTAACTCAACATACTTATATGAAACCATATTTTTGTTAATTCACTCAAATTTCTTTTACCACTCCAACTAAGGACGACCACGTTTGTGATCTCGCCGCTCGTGTGCCCCTTTCTTTTATATAAACAATAAATAAATAAATATTATGTAACCTATAGATACCTAGAAAACAGTAAAGCGAAAAAGCCTTCGGAAGCCTTTTCTTGGGATAAAATTCGTCAGTGTTGTTGTTTAATATAAAACAACATTTGGGAAATTGACCCTCGATTAGCCATCAAACCTACACTTCGTCTATAGATCGTATTATCTATAGATTATATATTATTCTGGACGAATGGTAATTCTGTTAGAGTTTCATATACAGCAAAGTAAGTTTACGTTTCAATTTAAAATATTTTAGTTGAGGTAGGTCCTTTGTAATTATATTCAAATGACGATAAATTCAAGGTTACTAAAAATAGCCATTTATTGGCGTGTTTCATTTAAATAGTAATTACTACAAAACAGATGAAGTCAAAATCACAGATGACCATAGATGGCGTGATTCAATATTACAGTAATTTCATTCTTAACAATTAAAAAAGAACTGCATTTTCAAAGTTACATTGCTTGCCTGTTGAATAAATTGGCAACGCTACGTCTGAAACATTACACATTTCAACAAACGGACTTCGGATTATGTCAACAACATTATTTAAACATTTATATTAGATATAATCATTATTTAATAATAATATTTCATCGAATCCATACAAAAAAAAACATTGGAAACACAATAATTAAAATATATCCAAGTGCAATGCACAGGAGTATTCCTCGGCTAGATATTAAGGTAGTCTAGACTAACTAAACTACCTCTTTAGACAATCCTGCGACTATCTGCAGCGTTGATTGATGACGACTGCCCGACGGACATAGTTAATGGGCCCTCAAACACCGGCAGCGTTTTTGTTTGCATGTTTTGATGATGATTGCATGAAATTACTGTCATTATCCTTCTCTAATGACTACAGAGGTAAGGCATTACATTCTAATATGTTCAAAATATAACTCGGGGTTTTTTTTAAATCAACTAAAATTCGAATATCGAGTAGTTGGTATATCGTAGTCGTTTCCGGAAAGAACGCCAAGTAAATTTAAATCTAACGTAGCCGCTCGTTTGCCCACTTCTCGTGTAAAAAGTACAAACCCGAATATACCTTACAATAAATAAATAAAACAATAGACACTGCGCGGAGAATACGAGTAGCAATTCACCAATTGAGTCGGCAATGTATGCTAGAAGAAATCGGGCGATATACGGGGCACATTACCATCTGGTCATGCCGGAAATTCTTGGACAAAAGTATATCTATTAAGATAATTTCTGTATTCCTAGTTGCACTATCCACCTCATAATGCGGGCGCGTCGTGATGCTACGCACACGCGTTTGTGCAAAAAAGACAATAGTTGGAAGTCGGCCATTGCACGGTGACGCAAGGCCCGTGCAGCGGGGCGTCCCTAATATAATAAATAATGACAGGAGTGGAGCGGCAACGCCGCCGGCGCGCGGCCGAGCGGGGCGGCAACGCGATCGATGCTACATCACACTGTCACTACGAAAAAACAGTAATAACCATTAAATAATGAAATAAAAACAAGAATCCTGTTACTTTATAACACTCCCAAGACTAACACGAATCGAATAACACCTCACTTGTCGAATTCCTTGAAGCCGTTCAGGTAACTAGTGGGTGCAAGTTTTTCATAACCCATCTTAATCATCTGATAATAAACCCATTCCAGAGGGGACTAGGAATTTCATAAATTCATAAATAGGAATTGTTGTCTCTGCTAACTCTAGCTGAAGCGTTTAATGCCAAAATATTACCCTTAATACGGTATGACTGTAGTTGCTTTTAAACTGTATTTTTTCCTGGATGAGGTCCTATTAAAGCTTTATCGCATAATCAAATGTATCTATCTATGAGTAGAAACCAGTTTCTTCGCGCGGCTCCCTCTGCTCGCGTTGACCCTTTCAGTTGCCCTGTCACTGCTTTCTCATTGAGCAAGTACAGAGCATCGCAATAGTATGTAATAATTCATAAGACGAGATGTAACTAAACTATGAACAGTTATTGCGCATTGTGCCCGTGTACGGCGCGTGTGTAAATAACGCGATTCTATACATGTTTTACGACTAATATTGCAGAAGTATGGAAGTCTGTACGTCTGAGAATAGCACGGGGTTTATTACGGCAATGAAACATTACTGCATTGTTCCGCGAACGTACCAGTCGCCGACCGAATTACTGTACAGTTACTGCCAGGGCTGGCACTGCTGAGAAATTGCAGTAATTAAGACTCGGACACTCGGGGTTCGATGTTGACGATGTCAACGATGAGGAAGTTTGCGTAATCATGAGTCATTCAAATTGGAAGTTAATCATTAATCTTAAGGTTTTGGTCGACACGAATGAATATTTTGCTTTGAAATCTCACGGTGACGTTTATGTAATTTAATGATGACATTGGAAATAAATAGCATTAGTATTTGTAAATTGACAATATATACCAATTAACTATGTTTGTACAGCAAATCTATTTGCTCGATTCTATTAGTACCTTCCTAGTGAGAAATCCCACGGGAATGAAATTGCTAGGGGTTTAGAAGTGTTTGTTGGAGACGTGACAGCCCTATATAGAAGTCAGCAACTTATTTGGGCAGCTCGCGGGCGCGGGCACGGACATTGGGACCCCGTTCACGTCGTGTTGACGTACTTTTTGCGATGCAGCGGCCAATTAACTGCAAAATCAAAATTACGAAGACCGGTCGGGGGTTGGCTTAATTGGCCGGAGCGCAGACCGTTACCGAATGCAACGTTTTTAACGAAGGTAAAATTATTAAATTGGATACGTTGTAGCGTGGCTCCACTCCATTTACGCGGAGAACTTACCCGGCCGGAGTGGAGCATTGGCAAGCGAGGCGGCGTTGGCGGGCTCACGGAGCGGCAACGCGCCGTGCCGAGCGGCGCGCGGTGTGGCGCGGCGGCGGGCCGGCAACGCCGCATTGCCATTTCACCGCGTCTCGGTACGCATACCCGTGAGATCAGCTGGCCTGTGCCCTTTACGTGCATACCCATATCCTGCACTGGTTATCGCAATTTTGAGATAACAATAAAACGATTTATAAACAACACGATATTAGTACGCGAATCTTATTATGATAAGTTAAGTTTTGGATAGTTATTGTAAAGGCCTTTCGCAATAACGAATAACCAAAATGTAACACTTATTTATCTGCATGTTGAACAACAAACCTATATTTAAAATGCTTCTTGTAAGTTTTCCGGCGGTCTTAGAAATTATAACGATATTAAAAATGAAAAGCCTCAGCATTTCATTGTTCCTTCGGCTCCCAGGGCAATATACCTTCAATGATTCCCTGCGTTCCCGCATTTCTTTGTCTAACTTCGACAGATCTGATAAAAAAAATCTTTTGATGTTTTATTCAGTGCGTCCCGAAGTGAAATACGAGATTTGAGGCCGCACCAGTGGAATGTAACTGTTCCAACGTTCAACATTAATGAAAAGTCATTTAGTTCTTTCACGACCCTACAATGTACCGTCGACTTGCAGTAAAACGGCTTTAATTCTAATGAAATGTTTTTTATTATCTGTAGACGCCGTTTAAATAGACTTCTTTACGATTGACCCCGTTACTATAGACTCTTGTCATTTTCAGTTATTTGTTCACTTACCCTATACAATTATATAATTTCACCAAAATCCAAACAATGTTGGTACGACGACTTTTTGAATTTGCGCCGCACTCAGGTATGTTAACTGGCCGATACGAGCGTCTCTAAGTGTAGATTAAGTAATAGAGGTCAATGTGATATCAAAATGTGTGAGTTTTAAATGTTATTCAATGTAGATCGGTAATTATTACAGATTACTATAAATAAAAAAGTAAAATGCACTCTTTGTATACTATGCGAGGCGATCAAATAAAATCTATATAAACGAACGCCTTTTAAAAGCGTTGCAATAAAATAAAAGGATAGGCAGGGAGGGAAGGCTGCGGTTACCGGTTTTACGGCCAATTACAATCGGCCATTTGGACCGTTCACTGCGAACTCTTGACAGCGGCTCCAACCGACTCTCCTTGACCTAAATGAAATTGTGTTTTGCGCGGGAAATTGTGTGAGATCTGTCCGCGACAGTCGCTGTACACCCCAAAAGGTCGTAATGCTAACATATTATTACAAGTTACTTTCCAATGCGAGAAACTTTGTTACGTTCAAAACTTTGTTTTAATTTAAATGTTTAGTTCCAACGTATGTCATGTTATTGAAAAATATAAAACAAAATGTTACCTGCACTGATCCACACATTGTAAAGCCGTTTTTATAAGTAGTACAGTCACAACACAGTGTTTGTCATAAATCTATAGATAGGTAACTATGGCCGACGGAAAGCGATGTATTCATAGTTACCTATTCGGGTCGAGTTCACAAAGTCTACTCTCAGGCTGGGACGGTGTAGCAATTTTTATTCAAATCAATAGACATTCGCGCCGGGCTCGAGCTCGCCGCGGATATCCGAATAAGGCCTGTCATAAATAGCTGTCTCGTCCGAATCCGTACAAACTGTGTCGAACCTTAAAATATTAATTTAATTATTAACACGGAAATATATTTTAGCAATCTTAATAAGTTCAATTTATAATTTTAAATCGAACACGACATATCGTTTCCAAACGTGACATGGAAATGAGAAATTATATTTAGCCGTGTTATTAAATTATTAAAATAATAATTAAAGTCTGTGAATATAGATCATAAGGTGACATTGTTGCGATAGGTTCGTTATATCTTCTTATTTAATTCCACTATTCGTTTGTCTGATAGATTTAAATAACTTTAGCACTGAACGCGTGATATACGCAATGCCTGCAGAGCCGCAGAGCCGCAGAGCCGCAGTGCATCAAGGCCGTGCAAATGTAGTTTTATATTTTAAAGCCCACAGAACAGTTATTACAAGACGGACCTTAAAGCACTCGCTACAAGTATACAGAGAATAGTCAAATGAAAACACGATTTTTATTCTTCGTCTACACTCGAACCATCTTTACTTTGAATGTACCCAAGACAACAAATGAAGTTACGTAACTGTGGACATCACGTAGCATAACAACGCGCCAATAGCCTAAAGGGTACACACTACCGATCGTCGTCGTCGTCGCGATCACGAGTTTGAATCACATTTCACTATTGTCGATAACCATATAACACAAGCGTTAAACTTATCTGGAATGGTTAAAGGAAATCTTAGTTAGTTAACAAAAATTTTCTAATATATATAAATAGGTATCACAATACGTTGAAAAACTTTTTGTAAGAGTTATGGGCAACAAGTTAGACACGACTGAGCCAGCGTCGCGGTCAAAAGTAAATCGTACGTGTGACACTTCTCAACCGAACCAGTGTGTTAAAGCAGCAGTTTGAACTGAGTGTTCCAAGTCTTCACGTGGTGACCCAAGTCAGATAGTTTATATTTACACGCGGGTCAGCAATGCAGCGCGGGGCGCGGTGGGGGTGAGCAGACATAGTTATATTTCGAGCGCAGGTCAGACGGACTAATGAAAAATCGATGACCCGACGTTTACTGGGCCGTTTGTATTTAGTTTTCTACCACATCGGTTCAATTCCGTTGAAATATATTTTTCACCGACTTCATAAAGTATTAACTATTTAGTATGTTGCTGTGACACATTTTCTAACTAATTAATACATATATACAGTGTACTTTAATAAGTGGTACGATAAAGTCCTCTAGACTTCATCATCAGCTCATTATAGTCCACATCGAGGGGCTCGGAGTCTACCCTATAATGAGGGGCGACTAGGTGGTAGTCAACCACGCCGGCCCAGTGCGGGTTGGTTGTAGACTAGTTAAAACTGTACAATTCGACTGTTCAGTTAAAACTGAAGGTGTGTACCGCGAGCGGCGAGCGGCGCGGCCGTGGCGCCATCTACTGTCAAGGTTTCATCTTCCATTCAAATTTAGCAGCGACCCACTTCGTCATAACAAACTTTGACCAATCGATCATCGATTTGCTTTTCTAATAATAAACAAGATACGTTGGTACTTTAGAACCAAAGCGTGGTAAGCAGAGATTGAACATCGACTACACCGCACATACACATTGCGTTTTTATTTTTCGAACATCTCTGGTAGTAGTCAAAAAGTGAAAACATGTATAGGCCTTTCTTATCGGTGACTAAAGGTCAGCTGCGCGCTGCGCAGTGCCCTCCCTCCCCATTTCTTGTATCCCGAAGCGAACTGTACGATGTTCCGAGACGCTAAGATCTATGAACATCTAAAATATCTATAAAATATGTTAGTGTCGCAGTCAGTGTTATTTTATTAATTCACCATGTACAGACACCCTTAGTGAAGATTTCTCATACTAAACTTACACTAAGGCCTCAAAGACTAGCGTAAGACTGCTAGTGTAAAATATGTATAAATTCAGATAAAATACGTTTAGGTACATAGATTAAAGTTCGTTATTTTTAGCACGTTATCAAAGTATGGGAGATGTCACGCAATGACGCAAGCGTTGCCAAAAGCGGATGATCAATATTTGCTTTGTGTCCGCGGCGTGTGGCCACGTGGAGCGCCCGCGCGCCGGAGCACCCGGGGCGAACGACCCGGCCACCTCCGGAGTACCTCCGGAATTTACCTGAGTTAACCCTTCCTTGTGTCCTATTTACTTTGCTTTATCAGTTTGGATATAGGTTACGAATATTTTTTTCAATTTATTTTTCTATATTTAAAAAATCATTCAGAAAAATGCCAGTCTAGTTTCGACAGATGTCCGCCAGTTTTCATAAAATAACAAATTTTCAAAATCTATTAAAATTAATTCCAATATAAAACTCGAACTTCCACTTTTTAATACAAAGCCATAAAACGTGAAACAATAAAATCCTTGACTCGATGTTCGATACACGCAGACGCATCCGGGAGTAAGAATTAGTATGTAACTCTAAAGGATTGTTTACTAGCGGGAGATAAAAGGGGGCGTCGACCTACATGTTTAGCTGTTTTATTATCAGAGCCCGCTGCACGTTTGCACTGCATCTTAATCACGCTACAAATAAGGTTGATATTCGCGTGTCCGTTGGCTCCGTCCAAGGTTACGTGATGGTGCGGAATTTTTACGATAAAATTAATTGGTAACGAAGTGTTGTGTGACGTCACACATTAGTGAATTTATTGCAAGCTAGCGTCATGTAAATAAACAACTTAACTTTTTACCTTTGTAAAGTTATCCTTTATAAAATGCAATATTAAGGAAGTTTGCACACCTATAGATTCTTAATTATGATTAACGTTTTGAAATAAAGTACCAAAATCTGTTTTTTATTTAAAATATTATGAGACGACTCAGTGCGGGGGAGTCGTTGTGCGCGGAAGGCCCGCACACTGGAACAAATTCAGGTATATCTCTAGAAGTGAGCAGGAAAGAGCGTCAGTTGCGCAGTTATTAGGCGTTTGACTGGACCGTACTCGACATAGTCCAAGTTCGATCCCCGCTATGTACTAATTTTTTTTCCGATTTTCGAATTTGATATCTACATTATCTGACGCTCTTACGGTGAAGGAGAACAACACGATGCCTGCATATATCGGCGAAGAAATTTAAAGATACGTGTGAAGTCAACCGACGCGCACTGGACCAGCGTGGTTGATTATGGCTTAGTCGCCCCTAAAAATATGGTAGGCTCCGAGCACCTTAGTGGGGAAGTGTAGTGAGCTGATGATGATGACCAGATAAAGGATGATGTTTAAACTTTTTTTAAATAAATTTAAATTTAAAAGTAATTGTTTTATTATCGAATCCAAACCTCCGCACTCCTTAAGACATAACTACCTATGGGTCATCTTACTTCTATATATTTAATTTATTCTCCTTACGAGTTTTATATAATAGGTTAACATTATAACAGTTGCCAGCGCCGATGGCACGTTGCCAGTCGGCTCGCTGGGACTCGGTCCCGCGTTCAATGCGCACTGTAACACATTAAACTGGTTATGACGTCGGGTTACACACCGCTCGCGACTCCGCTAAGTGGGACGTGACACTGTTATACTAAGTGTGACATTTTTATTATTTGCGAATTATCAAAGCTTAGTCACTATTATCTGTCACTCATAGTCGTTAATTAGTTGCCAATGTAGACTTTGGAGGTTAAATTAATGGGCCCAGTGCCACTACTCGCGCGGCTAGTTCATTTTTGAAAGACTTACAAAAGTTAAAGTTTGAACGAACTAACCTCATATACCATATATTACATTTTTGGGTACGTGCTATGTTGCTATAACAAATTTCCTATAGTATTGCATTATCTAGTGCAGTGGTCGCCAAACAGCGGCCCGGTTGTGCGACCCATCTACCTTCTAATAATTCGTAGAAAAAAATCTTTATTAGAAAACAAAAATGTTTGCAATTAAATTTAAAAAGAAGATTTTCAGATGTATCAAAGTAAAAAACTGTCTAATCGGGAAACGTTTTATAAAAGCACGGCCCGCAGTCATACCTCGGTGCTCAATTTAGCTCTAGGATAGAAAAGTGTGACGACCAGTGGTCTACCGACGTATCAAAATGGGTCGGAATTCAACTCGCTGTTGAACAATGTGCTTATGTTATTTGAAAGCCAGACATTATCTGCAGCCTTATCAAACACAATGTAAATAACAGAAGTCGTGTGCTAACGAGGTTAGCTACATTGTTACCCGAAGCCAGTTGTACCTAGCGGGCCGCTCGATATTAATTAGTACAGGAGACATGTGCACAAGCGCGGCCGCCGCGGCCGCTGACTCACGGCATTCTCGCCGAGTCGGAGCGGAGTCGACAGGCTTGCAACAACGCCAAACACTGTTTATACCGATCGGAAATACTGTTGAAACGGGGCGCATTTAGCGTGATTTTCGATGCAATTAAAAATACATACCTAAGGATAATTATGTATCACATAAGAAAGAGTGATGATGATGATGATGATGAAGCAATAAACATGATAGATATGTTTACTTATTATTTTTATTAAAATATTAGTAGATTTATCGTAATTTACTAACATTTCTCGTAACCAATTCTGGTGACCTTGAAAAAGCTTGTGTCGGGATATGGTTCACGACAATAGTAAAATGGGATTCGAACCAACGACCGCTAGATCGGTAGCATATCCTTAACTATTAAGGTTATTGGCGCTTCAAATTTAAATATAAAAACCAAGATTGGTTTCGATTAAAAATAACTCCTAAGGCATGTCCTTTATACACGTTTTAAAGTTTCGAAGGCTGCGCAGATGTTTCTTTCGAATTATAACAATCTTCAAAGAGCGGATTAGTGCAGGAACGGAGTGCGCGGTACGAGCAGTGCGGAGCTGCGCGCTTCTAGAGAGTTCTGCCGCGGACCGGTTCCGAGGCTCCGACAGCCGCCACGGACCTAGTGGACCGGTTGCCGCTCCGAACTAAAGTTTAAATAAATATTACCACTATTATAGAAGTGTGTGATTCATTATTTAATGGCCACTACAAATATGATGTCAGCTATTTTCCTAATATTTACGAATAGTGTATGTCGATTACTAATTTGACTCTGCCATGTGTTGATCAAAACTTCTATTTTAGTCCTTACTAGGAAAGCAAGAAGACTTTATAGACAAGAATCCTTTTAGATTTTTTTTAAGGGTATCCATTAGTAAAGTCCGATATTAAAGTCATTTAATTTGAGGTCTTTAAACCCAAAGGTCCACAAATTCTTTTTGTCTTTGATTCATAATTTTTCTTTGGTTACTGCTATATTCTTCAACTTGTGAACCGTCAGGTTTATTTTTCGCCATCATATACCTAGTGCCTGGTATTCCGTGGACATTTTCCACTCTAACCACTTTGGGTATTTCCCTTTCTAAAATAAGGCTTTGTAAAATACCAACTTACTATTATTAATCTAGTTAACGTCGTAGACGCTTTGTATCCACTGACCTGTGCATCGGCTGTGTCCGTTGTGTGTACTGCGCCATGTGGTGCCGAGCTCCGGCATGGCTAGGCGCGCATGCCGCGTGAGCGCGCCGCTAGCTCCGCGCCATGCGGGCCCACACTCACACTCACCAACACACACACACGCCCACGCCCACGCCCACGGCACCCACACTGCACCCGCACCGATCGCGACCTGCACACAAGACACCACTTAAGTACTCAGTACCAACACTTGGATGGTCTAGTCACCAAGACAAGAGTGGTACACTGCGAGCCACAAGTCGAAGTAGCGTACACTGGGACACCTGACTAACACTACGAAATCCTGTGATGACATGTCTACGTTCAGTGGTACACGTCTCTTGGCTCTAATATAGTCATCACACACATCGATCTCCTTTGTGATCTGGCGTGTTTGCCCCCCTATAATAACGTCCCCTACACACGTAACTTTTAGTAACTATGTACAAGCGTGCAATACTCTAACACCTACGAATATCACGTTGAAAAGTTTCAATATAATTGACATGTATTCGTCTGACGATCACTCGGCAAGCACTAAGGTCTCTAAGAATAAACATCTCCGTACCCTGAAGTTACTGCGTGTATCAGTAAGGAATAAACCAAAGAAGGTAAAGAGACTGACCCGCGGGCCCCCTGCCAGTCTCCTTACACATCAATACTATCATAAAACCTACTGCATACGTGATAGGTTTTGTAGGTCGAGACGTCTCACATTATACTGTCTACAAACAATAGTGTCGCCATTAAATACAAATTAAAAACAACCATTGTACACCGTTATGGCATCTGTGCCAGAGATCATTATAGTGACGGGAGTTTTTACAACGATGTAAATATTTGAATCTAGCTAAAAAAGTAGCCAATTTAATCCCGCATACATCAGCTTCCTTCCAGTTAAAGTTCAGTCAAAATGGGTGCAACCTGTTTTTGAGATTATCCGAAACAAACGTGGACTTGAGAACGAAGACGTAATTAAAAAAGTTTTTTTTTAAACAGTCACTGTAACTTTGTTAATTGTATTATTTGTATTTGACAACATCTTCTATGGAAACTAAATAGTTACAAGTGCCTTTACAGATTAAAAAAATTGAGTTAGAAATCTATATCTCTACTTATGTTAACTAAAACCAGACCAGAATTAAGACATGTCTACGCGTGATTAAGTCATTAAAATTTTAGACCAAAAAATTTTTGAACAACAAAACTAGCCATGGTCTTAAATAGAAAAATCTCCCAGCTTAACTTTTGTTAATACCGAGTTATAGTCTTTGCTGTACAGAGAAACACACATCTCCAAGTTAAATAGGTTTCTAAGCTGAGGGAATCAGCCGACGTCCGCTAGCGGCGTGGGAACATAATAATTCCCTTCAACAATGTAACCGGAACTCTCAATTTAATTTTGCAATTATTTTCATATCGCGAAGTATCGAGATTTTACACGTGCAGGATAATCATCCTAACAATCGGTAACCATACCAGTTACCAGTTATTGCGCACGGAAATTGTTTAAATCCTGCATACTCAACACACGTCGTTAAAGGGTCTCAGAAAACTACACTTGGGATCCGCTTTTAGCGACTAGTTCAGTACTCTGAGTACAGCGGTACGACATCCCCCATCTAAGGAGTATTAATAACGCATTGAACAGCAGGGTCTCTGTATAATTCATTTAATTAAGAAACTGAAAATAAGAAAAACAAAATGTTTATCAATATTAGTTCAATAAAAATAACGGACTGCGTCTGGATTCATGTTCACAATGACGTCATTAGAGTTGCATAATAACTAGAATTTAATAGGTGTTCACGTTAAAACGTAATTCAAATGATTTCTACCTCCTTTTTATCAATTTATAACAAACTGGGAAATATCTATCGTTTTCGATAAAAGTTCGTATTAAACAAAAAAACAAACCAGTGGCATAACTTCTGCCTATATATAATTTATGGTAACTAGCCACAAAAAAAAGAAAATGTGCCATGCCACACTGTTTTGAACGTCAGCTTCAACTACTGCCGCCATTTTGTTTTTCATTGTGATTTGCAGAAAATATGTGTCACGTTTAATAATAAATGTTTTTGGATTTCACAAGTGATTACAACATAACGAGGTGGGTAATATGAAGGACAGCTATGACATATATAATAAGACAGTATTATTAAATTAAATTCAAGGTTAGAATAAAGGTTGACAATCGTAGGTAAAGGACGCTTCTTTAGGCGGCACAAAAGTGAGATAAAAAAGTGTTCCTATCGAAACAGATAATTGCGTATCTAATTAAATTGAAGATGTCAATAAATATAGGAATATAAGTCAACTCTATAATAGAACTTTAGGCTAACTAGTCATACGCACGAATATTCGAACCATACAATACAAAATGGGCATGGCTAAATAAAATAATCATTTTTATTTTTCTTTTCAACTTATTATGAAAGAAATTGATTGAAGTGTTATTAATTATGCGGATAAATAAATCTTTAGTGATTAATGCCACGCTTTGCTATAAAACAATGAACGTACGCCCATTTAACTAAATTAACGTTTTTTTACTGGAATATTGCCAGAATCATGTATGAAACATTTATAAAGAGATTATAGTTTTATTGCAAATAATTTATTTGCTT
The DNA here is from genome assembly GCA_027563995.1 of Papilio gigon. Taxonomy (NCBI): domain Eukaryota; kingdom Metazoa; phylum Arthropoda; class Insecta; order Lepidoptera; family Papilionidae; genus Papilio; species Papilio gigon. The sequence continues at coordinate 4,797,784 of JAODUI010000014.1, read as the reverse complement.
GTTTCATTTATGATGAAATTATAGAATATCGTCTAAATAATACCTATCTCAGTGAACCATTATTCGTTTAGTAATTGATAGTATAGGTACAATAATTTTTAATAATGTTATATGAATAACAACTTGTTTTTTTTTATTAACATTTTATACTGAAGTGGTTTTAATGGATTGCTTTATATTTTTCTTGTATAATTTTAACTTTTTGATAACTTTTGAAGGAGTTTGGAGTTATTATAACAGCCAACTATTTTTTTTTTTTACGGGATTTAAAAGTTTTTTCTATATTTAATTTTTTAATGCTACCAAATTATGTGGCGAAGGATTATAATTTTCGCACGTATTAACGGTTTGCTAGCATGGCTACTTTTTATATAGGTTGAGGTATACAAACTTCTGCAGATTGCCATCCAGTATCCAATGATTTTTTAGTCGTATTGGAGTACTTGATGAAATTTTTATGTGCCATGGCCAGACAATGTTATCGTCGCCTTACATAACTGTTAGTTTCTCACCACGTGCATCACCACACTTGTACCATGCCCGCTTCGTATAACTCAAGAGTGCGAGCTGGTGAAATCATTCACATAGTTAATTGACGCAGTTACACCATTAGAAATTTCTCGTAGTGATGACGAACTGAGAAAGTAGCAGGAAGTGGGACACTTGTTTTCACTTAATAAATTCACTTTGTTCGACACTTTGAATATTACCATATCGTATTTGAGCCTTTATCACTTACCTTTTAGACTACAACAGCTCAACTATTCCACTGTAGGGCTCGTCACGGATCTCACAAGCGCGGGCACGAACTTGCACTCAAATATCACAGATTTCTTTAAACAAACTGCCTAACACCACATTCTACAATTTTCGTTAGCAACACGAGACTTTAGTCGTTACCTGACACGTTTAGAGTTTTCGAAAAGTCCATTGAACTGTTTCGGTTGAAATTTACGTCCAGCGAAATTATAGGTACGAAGTGGCAACGCTGTATAGACGTCGTATACATTTCGCAGCGCTGCCGCTAGGCGGCGTAGCGGTCGGAGGGGGGCGGAGCCGGCGGGACGCGGCGGGTGGGTGCGAGCGAGAGCCGACGGCGGGGCGCGCGGCCACGTCGTCGTTACGCGAGAGAATATTTTATCACGGTGTTCTTATGGGACCCCGTGCGAAGTTGTGATTGTTTAGATGACGAAGAAATTAGCAGATGATGGCGAATGCGGCGACCGGTGACCTTTCGGTGGTGCGCGTCACCGCGGGTGGCGATAACGCGAGGTCGTCGGTCGCGCGCGCGACGTTGCCACCCCGCCGCGGCATTCGGAGCCCACGTTTCCACGGATTACGAAAGTGTCAGCGAAATCCCCTCGGCCCTTTGATACCGGTACCTGCCTGCCTAACGAACTAGCCTAGACACGCAGCCACTGCGATGTGCTATATCTAACCTACATGTATGCGTATTTTGTCGAGTTATTTACACTGGCGTACTCGTTCCGAGTAAAAGTGTTTGTTTTGTCACGTATCTACAGCCACGCACTTACTTGCGTTTTGTATTTGACGCGTGTGTAGAAAATTGCTACAAAATGGTAAAGGCTTCTCGCAGTCATTAATAACCAGTGCGCAGTAAATACATTGGGGTGATGTAGTCTTGTTCGGTGTATTTGTTTTAAATGATAGGAAAATATCGCGTAGATAAAAGTAGACTGGGTCCATATTTACCAAACTATGTCTGCAGCAGGTCATTATGTCTAGATTGTTATTTATTTAAACGAAGTCGCAAATATGATCGGCTCGATTGATTGTTCTCGTTAGTTATGTGGGTAGATAAATATTTATATTAAACAACCATTTGTTAAGCTCCGGCGGATAATTATAATCATTGTTCTTAAATTATTTTATCATGCTCCACATTCCACAACTTATACAGCATTCTGTACCCCCTGACTCAGTGACTAACGGACCTGTTGACTGAAAAGGTCGAATTCGATCTTTTTACTTCGCAGACCAGATGCAGATTTTTGAAAGTGTAACTACGTCAAATTAGCTATTTCTGAAGATCACTAAATAATATAATGTAAAAATTGTTCTCATTCCTCTCGGCGGGAATTCACAATTTTAGAACACGATTCGGGACTTCGGGATGGATACGCGCGTCCAGCGATCATTTCAATCGACGTGTCAACATAACCCGACCGATTTCATCACTGTTGTAAAATGCGTGGGCAACTAATTTTCAAGCACATTCTGCATCAGAATGCGTGGACGCATGCGACGTGAGGAGATATCTGTTGAAATATAAATCTGTTCGTCGCATTGTTCAACAAGTTAAGAATTTGCTGTCTCTAGCTGGTCTTCTAAACCAGCTTCTGTCTACACATACAGTTTAACAATAGAAAAGCAATCCCATAACAGGTAAATGAGCCCCACCTGGCACATACATTACACGTTAAATAAAATTACACGGTACAGTAAATGCGGTAGGTAGAGGCCATACGTTATGCATTGCATTCCCTACGGAGCAATTTCTGTTTAACATGTGACGCTCTCGAGAGTACCTGCGTAGTTTCAACACGTAAACACTTACTTGTGCGGAGGTTCGGGAAACAAGAGTTACAACAAAACATTCTGGATTACACTTTTAAACAGAATATGGGTTTAGAATCATAATTGCCGCATTCAGAGTCCTTAACAATCCATTACTCCCCTCAGATCCCTCAGCATACACTTAGTGCCAGTAGTCTGCACTGAGGAATAGTCAAAGACCGGCAGCGCATCTGTTGTTCTTCTAGTATTGCAGATGTCCGTGGGCGTCGACGATCACCTTGTGATCCCGCCGCTCGTTTGCCCTCTTTTCTTTAAAAGAACTTGGACAAAAACGTCTTTGACAACGGAATAAAATAGTTATCTCTTGCACTTTGCTTATCATAAGATCCCTTATCCGTCATCAGCTCACGATACGTCCCCACTGAGCCTAGAAATAGGCGCACCTTAGGATTTTATTAAACCGGAGAAAAGCTAACTTGGTACGTCATGGCAAAATAAAGAAATGCCGGCGACATTCAATTAAAAATTATAATGGCGAACTTAACACCAGAATTCGTGAAGCTCGCATCGTGCAACTCATGTCATCTTAAAAGAAAAAAAATAATGGACTCATTAAAACTAGTCAAGTCTTAATTGAAGCAACATTAACTGCTCTGTTTAAAAATTAGGTGATTTGAACACCGCGGTAAGAAAATAACTTTCTGATACTGTATAACTATTATGACAAATATTGAAAGCAATAATTGTTTTTAATTATTAGCTTTACACAATCATGCCTAAATACAATAATGTACGATTAATGTCAAATAATTCATTTGAAACAATATTTACTGCACGTGTAGATAATTTAGTCCTGTTATTATTTTAGGTAGACTTCAGTGTTCGTGTCTTTGTTCTATACAAGACGATATAACACACGAACAAGGCTGAGTCCTCTGAGGACACCGGCGCCCGGCACTCCGGGCACGAATTGATCGGATCCGCTGCGGGGCCCGGCCCTCGGCAGGGTAGAGGACACCGACCCCACAGAACCTGTTCCCATAATACGCGCTATAACAATACCGAAAACGGACCTTTATTCGAATGTTTCGCGTTACGCGTTTATTTACTAAATTACGTTTCAATAATTTTTAATATTCAAACACTTGAAACAATGTTTTAAATATACATAAATATGTCGGATTATCTTTTTATCGACAAACTTGTTTTTATTATGTTAAACGAAGTTGAGACGAACCACAATGTTAATATATCTTACCGCTATCCTTTTCCGACTAAATTACTTCACCATACTTAAAATATCATACTAAAATGGATTCCTACAGAGAAACTGTAAGACATTTTAATCGGGTGCACGATAGCATGTGTAAAACACTCGGGTACCGTGGGTAGCCTAGTTCCTAAGCGGTGACGTCATCACAGCTAGGACCTAATTTTAGTGGGTCCGTGCAGCCGGGCGGTGACAGGAATTAATTGCGACACTTAATCTTCCGATGTACTGTTTGATGTGCCGCCACGCAGGCAGGCTGCGTCGTTACCAGCGCGTCACTCCACATGCCGATGTACTCTAGAGTGCTCGCCTCGATTCAAATACCGAATATTCTTGTAGCAAATAGATTGTAATTAAGAGAATATAACAAAGTTGAAGTTTAAAAACTAAACATCTCCCTCTAATCTTTACCTGTACTGTTATAAGAAGCGAATACTATTAACTTGGTTTTATAGAATGTTAGCTCGGCTCATATAGGCCGTAGCGTCAAGTGATATAGTGATATAGCCCCCAACCTTCCTCGATAAATGGGTCATCTAACACAAACATCATTTTCAATTCCAACCATTACTACCTGAGATTAACGCGTTCAACTTCTCAGCTTTGTTACATTAGTATAGATTTAGAGGAAGAAACTTTATTTTATACAAGAACATGTCTTGTTCATGAAAACAAAGTCTTATAAGACTTTTTTTTAAAGTAAACTGTTGTAGAACGGAGAGTTTATATGTATGTATTTTGCTATAAACAGTCTCGACTAATTGTAAAATAAAAACAAAAACAGGCAAAGATATATCCATACATGGACTTTTTGAAATTACAAGTAAAAGTTTTAAATAAGGAAAAGTTTCAGAACCGAGTAGCAATGTAATATTATTTTAAATTTCTATATAGACCCTCGTGAGGCTGCACATAGAGGGAAATGTAACGTTAAGTCGGCGGAGAGCTGCGGCGGGGGGCGGCGGGGGTCGCAGGGGTCGCAGCAGAGGGTGGGACGACCTTCAGGGCCCGCCCCGGACGAAATTACCACGGCCTTGGGCCCGCCTGATATACTATATCTTTACAATGTCCTGGGTATATTTGTGATGTACATTTTTAGACGTATTGATTGCGAAGTTAACTTATGTATAATTTATAAGGGCATTGATTTAAACCTATTACATTTTTATTGTTATTGTTTATAACCTTCTCTGCGTTGTTAAACTCTTGTAACTAGGTTATATGACTTTTCTAACATCGATCTACCTTTCTAGATAACCAGAGATGTTTAGGTCTATCAAAGAAGCCGTCTAATTTATTGGAACTGTGTACTACTGCCGTTTCGAAGTTTTATACCTTTTTTATAACGAATAAACTGGCGCAATACAACAATCGCACCTGACAGTAAGTGGCGATGTGGGCAATGATACGCTCTAATTTAGTAAGTGCCTATTCACTCTACTCTTGAAGGCCCCACGACGCACTTGGGCAGGCGGCGACTTGTTCCGCTCCTTTGTCGTGCGTATTCATACTTTAAATCAAAAGAAAAATCTTACAAAACAACGGTTTCCAGCTATTCAGGTTAAAGCCACGGACTACCGATCTAGCGGTTTGTGAACTCGAATCCCACTATTCGATTATTGTCGTGAACCATATCCCGACACATGAATTTTCAAGCTTACTAGGAATGTTTACAAGAAATATTAGTAAATTAACAAAAATCTACTAATGTTTTTACATAAAAGGAAATATCCCGTAACCAAATAGATTTAAAGATCACGCCAGTTGTAGAGAAGGCGTTACAAGTTACATTCAATTATTTAAAACATAACCGCGCACAGTCGTTCAGTGATGTCCGCCTCGGATAACTGCCAGTCTAATTCAAAACATTATTTTCCTTACAGATCTTTAGAGAGACAGACACACACAGAAACAAAAATGTACAAATTAACTATTTTAATTATTAAAAAAAAGTGTTTACTTACCACTAAAATATCGTAAATTAATGTGAGTGTACTTATTTATTACTTTTTTCTATTTTTTTTATAAGTGTTATAAATATTCAAAATGTCCCGACCTTCATAGAGATCCCCTTGGTTTAAGTGATTTATTTACGCGGTCGCCCACCTACACCTTTTTAGAAGAAGTGAATAAGTGTCATTTAATAATGACCCAAAAATACCAACGGAGATGTCTCAACTAAAATGACATCCGCTTTCAAAAGGCACACTGAACATCAACCTGCCCATTTCCCCGCGGAGGGTCGGCACAGCATGTACTCCATATGTCTCTGTCAGCCGTTATATCTGAACTCACCGCACGCATGTCATCTTGATCACAATCCATCCACATCCACACCTTCGGTCTTCCTCTACCTTCATAGCCATCCACATTCAATCATCACCTTCTTATTTATGTTCTCGACATCTCTTCGGTGAGGTATTGGGTTGAGGTAAGTTCTTCGGGTCAATGTAATTATTACACTTTGTAATATAATAAATAATTTCAGATGTATGGATTGATATGGAACTCCAAAACGATTTAAACAATTTGGATGAAATTTGACAATGTATATTACTGTCTGGACTAGGCTACTTACTAAGTTTTTATTTTATTTTGGAGACGAAGTCGCGGGCTAATGTTAGTGTGACATGAAATCCCAGACAATAGAAAGAGTTCTTTGAATTACATTTTGTCTCGTGCTAGAAGTGTAATTCGCGTTAGGGCACAAACACATGTAAAAATAGGTTCGTATTACACGACGTCGTATTGCAGTGGTCCGCCACCGCGCATGCGTGTCGGGGATGCAAGCGATCAAATAAAATTTTACTCAAAACAAATAATTTAAAGACTATGTCCGAAAGACAGAAATTATCTCATAAATGTGATTAACAAAACTTATTTCCGGTAATAAGTCAATAAAAGCACTATTTGTAACCTATCCTAGAACATCTGTCTCCACTCCACGGCTCTTTACTCAGCTGCTTTAATATGATTTATTCGTTATTACTTTTCTTATTTATTTTTTATCTTTTTTATTTATGATTTAATATGAATGGCATTCTAATGCACTCAAAGAAATTAGTTCCAAGTTTTTCTGCAGTATACCGAGAGTTTTTTTTTTTCATTTAAATTATATAGTCGTAAAACTATACATATAACTAAAACATCACATCGCAAACGTTATTCCGATTTGAATAGAAGGCAATGAACTCGTTGTGTAAGTTTTTTTTACATATTTACCGTTACAGTATTGATTTAAATACTGCATTGTATTAAGTTACCCCATATATGAGCAGAGGGGAAGGTATATAGCAACACTTGTAAACATTTGGCGCGCGCGCGAATCACTCCCTCAAATCATGATGGCGGCCGGTGGGACAGCGCGCCTCGCGTATACTTGAAACAGCAAACCGTAACCGTGTCATATTCCAGTGTTACTTTATATTGGTGCACCAATGATGTTATAGTGGTCAGTGTGCGGCGGCTTCCGAGGGATTTATTTTGTGATTCAGTGCGTATTTATTGTGTTGCATGAGTGGTCCCGATGGGGTGCTGGGTAGTGCGCGGGATGACGGACGCCATTCGCCGGCCACCACCGAACAACTAACGTTAGTATTAAAAAAAATAGTTGAACAAAGGGTATATCAACATTTTAATTTTTCTTAACAACCGTTGATACTGGTCGTCGAGAAGAATAAAAAATGTTCTTTGTTCATCGAATTTTCAAACGTCAATCGTTATTCTTTCATTAAGAATATTTAGTTGCGCAGATTCCATTATTAATTGAGGTTTTCGTGTGATGAATAATTATAATTAACATTTAGTGTCGAAGTAAAGACGTCGACAGGCGAGCCAGGGGCTCGTGTGAAGGGTAGTAATTACGTAGCGGGGAAAAGCGTGTTGTACCGCACCCTTAAAAACCTTTTGTTTCCTTAATAACTTTCCATTGTGATGTTCGCCGTTTCATTTTATACTTTTACACAATTATGAATATTTAAATGGTAATCTCGGAAACCCCAAAATATAAAAAAAAACAAAGATTTATTTAAAGGTTTACAACATAAACGAATAACACTGGCAGTCTATACCTAGTAAAGATACCAGACATATTCACATTGATTTTTTTTCATGCGTTCTAAATATAAAACGAAAATCTTAATCGACATATGTAGAAAACAGTTACAACGAATTTTAACTCATACTCAACATTTCTGCAACAAAAGTGATTCATAGTCTGGATAGATTGTGAAATGACGTTGGTTAAGTACAAAGTTCTTTGCAAATACAAAAAGAACAAAACCTAATTAAAAATAAAAAGACAACTGAAAATGCTGGCTGGGATAAAAAAGAAAAACATTCGGTTTCATGTTAAAGTCGCAATTCTCTATACAACATATGTTTTCCGTAGAGTATAGGAAACAAAAACGATACAAGCATAGTTTAAGAGCTCAATAGCTGTTAAACACAATGGTTTCACCTACGTTTTAGTTAATTACGATTAACTTCGAGCATCGCGGTTATAATAAAAAAACAAATCGTTTAAACTTTCGTAAAACATTTCTGAGAACAATTAATACCCGCCTCTAATTTTCGATATTAGCCTTTTATGTTAAAAATAATATTTGATATTTTAACATGGAAGATAGCTGACACATATTTCCAATAAACACGCCAGTTTATAGTTCAGATTGTAGCTTCAAGTTGGAATTAGTTTTTGAAATGAGTTGAGGCGATTCGAGCGCCACTCCTGGACGTCCCATGGCAATTTATGCCGGGTCACTCCGGGGTCAGCCTCTGCAGCATGACTGCCAGTCTTGCACATAACCTCTTTCGTTACGACCTCTTTTCGTAAGAGTTTTAATATGTTAATGTTAATACGGTAAGCGAAGGAAGGAATCATGTGTTCTTTCTTAACATAGTCTTTTTTTCAATACAAATCGTCGTCTAATATGTTGTTATTCCGCTTGGAAAATACCCTAAAAAGATCATACCTGGTACTAATATTATAAATGTATGGATGTTTGTTAGCAGGAAAGTCAAAAACTGCTACGACATTTGTCACAAAGATAGATTACGTTATGGAATAGCGCATAGACTGCTCATTTTTTTTTTTATTTCCGCCCGGACAAAGACGTTGGCAAAGACAATTTGTTAATCACTACTTTTCAAAAAGAATAAATGTCTCTATAATAACCTTTTACTATAATGACGTACAAGGCTTCATAGATATTATTTTTAGACCCACATGCAGATTGCTTAAAGTTGTTAGTGTCAGATTCTGTAGTCAGCACTTAATGCCATCTATGAATCGTTATTTGTTGTCGCAACTAAAAAGCTAATGGCAACCAGTTGTGTAAAGATATGCAAAGGGATAGGATAAATAACAATAAACAATGAAATGTATTTTTAGACGGAAATTATCGATGTAATGTAATTAATGAGTAATAACAATGATTACAAGAATTCGGTAGTGGGTTGGCGTGGGATTTTTTTTTATTAAATTCTCTCGTAGTGTCGTCGGCTGCTGGCGGAATGCCAAGTGACGTTCTGCCACGTCACCGAACGCTGTGTTGACATATTATTATCTATGTGACATAACAAAGTCAGAAAGGAGGTCCAGTAATAGATTAATTATAAATATAAAAGTCAGCGCGTGCATGACAATTTTTTTAAAGAGTTACCTAGTGTAACAATGGTACCTGATGGGGTCGAACTACGCACTAGTTTAGTAAGTGCCTATTCACTATAGTCTTGAAGGCTGAAATGGTTAATGGTAAATCGATGCAGGACAAAAACCCGGTGCGACAAGTCTGATTAACGCACTAAAGACTTTAACGTGGCAAAAGAAAGTATTGATAGGATCTCACTTATATAATAAATAAATGTCTAAATGGATATTTGCAACACACAAACGTATTTCACTGAAATTTGGCACACATGTAGAACACAATCTGGAAAATCACATACACTAGTAATTAGGCTTTTTTTTTAAATCGTCTCGGTCGGAGTCACTGGTTATAGGTACTGATAAATAAACATAGTATATATTCTAGTGATTCAAAAAAGGTTACGATTATGTCCGACACTTTTTGGTTTGTGATTTCTCTGTGGATTTATTCTTTTTAATCTGCATGTAAAGCGTCTCATGAATGACAGAGTTCCGTTGGTAAAGCGGAGTACTTAACCGAATTTTTATTGTAATATAATTTAATTTGTGCAAGGATTGTATTTTGAATTAAAAAATATATAACCTTGTTTGTAGTTAATTTGCTTACAGAAATGACTTGAAGCACGAACTAAAAGATAATGAAATGGATAAGATTTAAATAGAAAATACATTAATTGAGGTAGGGCGAGGCGATTTACATTGTTTAACCCGAGTTTCTACTGTTCTAGTATTTTAGTTTACAACGAGACGAAAGTGTATAAATTTTTACAGGCATAAAGACAGTGGAACGGATGTTGAGCAATTAGAAACTCTTAGTTATATTGGAAATTTAGATATGTAAGTATTTGATTTAAAAGAAATCGATGGCTTAACGATCCAGTAGGCCTTTGCCTCAGACAGAAAAACTGATTGCTATAAAACATATTTTGACAGCCAATCACAGTTGCGTTGTAGATAGATTAAAAATACTTCTAGACCGACGAATTTAAATGGCCCCGGTTAGCAAAAGTGACATTTATTTACAATAGTTCATTAGTGAGCGCCCCCCCCCCTCCCTGTCAATGTCAAAACGTGTCACAAGGTCCACTTTCTACTCGTATTTTTTACAACACTTGGCATAAAGATCCAGAGCACGGCCATAAAATCTTCACAAAAAAAAGTAATTCTTTGACAGAACTAAACGCGACAGCAGCGCCTCCTATACCAGCGCGGATAACTTGTCATATTATAAATGATACACCTACTTCCAGCTTGAAATAAGCGGCACAGACTATGAATACATAATTATTAGATTATAGTTTTAGTCATACGTAGGTGGGACGGTAGAGGCCGCCAATGCGCGTGTATATTTATTAATAACTTTGACGTATTTATTAAAATATAATGGTTTGATTTATGTTCTCGACGAAGATCAACTGATATAGAAAGATTAGATGTTGTTCCTGGCTTCGTCCGCGAGTTTGAACAAACATTCCCCCTATTTTTTACAAACACTAGCACCCTCCTATTACACCTTTATAAGAATGAATCGTACACTCCCTCCGTTCTTTTCTGTCCGAATATTTTATTATTTAATACATCTTTACTTTCAAGAACAAACAAGGTCAAAACCTAAAAACATAAAAAAGTTCGTCTAAGAACGCTGAACGTTTATTGAAGAGGCGGGCGGCCATATTTTATTCTGTTTTTTCGAGGGCTCGTCGTAACCAAAGAGTATATAGACTAAATTTAAGATTGATTTCGTCGGTGCGTGATAGATGACGGACAAGAGAGGGTTCTCTCGCAAACCAATTTAATTACCTTAATTCTATCGAGGGGAGTCTAAAGTTTTATCTGAGCTAACCTCTACTTCTGTAGTGTGTCTTGCTAAGTGGTTTTCCGCGTCCGTCCGCAGAAACACGTGCCGTAGAAACCCATCTTTATACTAGGCACGTTGACTTCATAAAAAGTCTGCGATGCGACGTGTAATGTGTTTTTATTCTGAAAGTCTAGATTTGTGCGAGTCGAGACTTCGAGCCTCATCATATTTCTTCATTAATTATTTATGAGACGAACGGCAGAACTTACTGTTCTAGGCACATTTATTAAGAAACTTTTTAGTTAAATAATACAACATCTCTAACTACTTTCTGATAAACTATTTAGTCAAGATTTCGTGAGACATTATTATAAATTATACGCATAAACACGGCTAATAAGCGTTTATCCGTTATCGGTACCGACTAGATTCAAGTCCATCGGGGGCACTTCGAAGTCCACTGATCCTGAAGAACGGACCAATGGACTGGAAACTAGTTGGTGCCGTCACCGGATTCTACGTTACCGTTAGACATTTTTCCAATTGGTTTACCTCTTTTTTTAACAGATAACAAAATAAGTTTATTCGAAATGTCGTTTATCATATGAATTACAATTGTTACTATTGTGTCCGTTTTTTTCCACATTCTTGAAGACACTGCCCATCGAAGCTTGACTTATATTTAGAGCATTAATAAAATCGTTATCTTCCAAAATGGGGTAACGTGAACCTATTAAAGATTTGAAACGCAAGTTTTGGCCTCATTTCTTATTGTCAGTATTCAACTGTAACTTTAAAAGCAAAGAGTGCGGAGTAGGTTAGGATGGCGGGCCTCGTGCCAAGCTCGCTTGCAACCTACATCGCGACTCGGCCGGCGCCGCTCCGTCTGCGAGTTTTAAGGTCACTAAACGCCTGGACGAGGACAACGCGGTGCCGTCGAACGACATTTTCACAAAACTTAAAAGTATGCTCCTATTCTTCACCTGCCCGCCGGCCGCCGCTTCAACACACACGACAACATGTCCTTATCTCGTCATCCACACTAATCTTATAAAGCTGAAGAGTTTGAACGCATTAATCTCAGGAACTATTGTTTGGAATTGAAAAACTCTTTTCTTATTGCATAGTTCATTTATCGAGGAATGTTATTGCCTATAAAATATCACCCTACGAATTATAGGAGTTGAGCATAAATGAAAATTGTTGTAAAAACTAAATCCCACTCGAAGGACGTTCCGGCCTCGGCTAATATTAGATGTGGCGGCGTATGTTGTGGGTGAAAAGTTTTTTTTTTGTTAATTTCCTAGTTACTAGAAAGTTCGGTGTAAAGTTATTGATTACAAGTGTAGCTCCAGGGGCTGGCTGCCCGCGCATAAATCAAGAGATAATTATCGCGGTTCGGGGTTCAGGGTGTTTTTAGGTTTACGTGCCTGATAACGCAGCTTGAGGTAATATTGCCAGACGGACACGGTATTAAGTAATCTATGAGAGTCCCTAAGTGTACATGTCAATTGAGGAATCTATAATTGGCGACTGTTTAGTGAACCATTAAGAAAACGGTCGGATTTTGATGAAGATTACGTATGGCTTCTGATAACGGTATAGCTTCGTGCCTTTAAAATAAAAAAAAGAAAGATGTCACCTATTGTAAAACATTTGACAATATTTTAAAATTCAACGTTAAATTGAGTTTAGCAATGAAAAACGAACACTGTAACTAAACGCAGTCCTCACCCTTTGTTCAAAACATGGTGTACAAATGCCGGATTGAATTGGGGACTTCGATTTAATTATCATAAATCTGAATTATTACTTTGTATCAAATTATCAAAGGTAGAGGAAGACCGACGGTATGGTTGGATTGTGTGAAAGGGTTTGCTTAAGAAGTGAGTTCAGATATGAGCCGATGTAGATGTATGGAGTACATGCTGTAACGTCACTACGTAAGGAAAAGGGATTAATGATAACTTTTTGATAACAATTGATGATATCTTTTCAACAGTCGAAAATAGAATTTATTTCAGTCTGTGTTTAATTGTATAGAATCGACTCCGACATCGTTTAGTTGACCAGTATCCTAAACGCGAAGCGAACGTCCCGCCTCGACCTTAGCGGCATTGATTTTATGAGGCAGTAAAGCGCTTACGTCACAACTTAATGGTAATTTCACACGGGAACAGAAAACCATGCAGAGCAGTTGATAGAGCAATACTCCTATTGTTTAAACACACGCCGCTGAGACAACGGTGCAACTGCACGAATGTCCGATTGACCTGTTTACAACACGGAAGACGCGTTTCGTGTCGATGAAGGTGTAGAAAGACAGTACCTCGTCATCTCCTCAATCTTTTGAACCAGGTTTTTATTTGGCTTGGCTGCCCTAGGTGCCAGTTATGTCTAGTCATCGTCTGTGATTTTCTTAGTCCGGGCGTCTTGGGCCCTTGGCAAATCCTCCGCTGGTGTACTGCACTGTTCGCGTCTGCGACTCTGCCCTCGTGATAAATTAGTATTATTCTCACATAAAGCGCTAATCGCGTCCAAAGTAATATAATTGGTTTAGAACCTGATTGCGGGCGATGAACTCTGTGAAAGTATTTCGGTTGGTACACCGCAGTGCGAGGAATCTGTAATTAATTTCGACCTTGACTTTACTTGATAGATTTATTAAAAAATATTCTAAATATAAAATATAATAAGTATGCGAAGCGCCACTACCATAATGGTTATAGGTACGGACTACCGATCTAGCGGTTGTGGGTTCGAATCCCGCCAACTAACTATTGTCCTGAACCAAGAATACAAGAAATATTAGTATATTAACAAAATCTACTAATAATTTATTTTTAAAAAAAGTATACTTTTTCCCCGACCGCCAGGAGCAATACTCTCGTCTGAACAAATATCCGCGATGACCTGTAACCTACAGAGCCAGGTCACTAACAATTATATTACTAATATAATAAATATATGAATTTCAATCATGTTTGTTAAACATGCCACCAACACGGCTAAACTAGCTAAGCTAAAAAACATAGGCTACTAATTAGGTTTTCTTTTGTTTGTACGCGGACGGCCGCCGGTGGCAGCTGGCCATATTCACTTTCTATTAATCTACTTATAAAAACGGCTTAAACCGCGTATAAATCGGTGTCGGTACTGATTAATTTCGACACGATAAGCTAGTCGGTACCGACACCGATTTATACATGACTTAAACCGTTTTTATAAGGAGTATAGTGAAATGTCTCACGAAAGTTTTAATAATTTAATTTCTATATCTCGTTCTTTTGTTTAGTCTTCTTGACCGAGTAACTCTATAAAGATTCAATGAACGAAAATAGATCGATAGACCTGCCTCTAGCACATCCTTCTTTAGCACGCGGATGGCAAGAATCGTTCTGTTCCCGTCTTCAATATAGACTTCCTCTAACATGAAGAACAGCGAATCTTGGAATTGTAACCTATATCGTTTAAATAGGATACAGACTAAATCAGTAACTTGAAGACAATGAGCAGGTTTCTCTCTCTTCGCTGATGGGGGCCAACTACTTAGTACGTGCAGAAAGTCATTGGATGCGGAAGGAGCGCATGCTCTGCAAGGTATTGGAAAAGACCTTTGTCCAGCAGTGGGCAGACAACAGTCCATGATGATTAATGATTCATATGCGAAATATAACAAGCTGCATTCTAATGTTATTTGTCGCAAGTCCAACACAACGCCAGTGAGTGGCGTGCACGTCTGTTTCGATCTCTTAATGTCATCGTACGTTTGGGCGCCATTTTGAAATGTGAGAGATTTCAACAACGACGTACTCCCCGCACCCAGGGCTAGCTTGGAATGTTTCCAGTTTCAATACATTGTGCTGTTTATGTAACTCCTTTTTTGTTTTTTAAAACATATTTTAATGTAAATCTTCTATCACATAGCGTATGAGATAGTTACATCGTGGCCAATACTTTAGTATTTACTATATGAAAACTATAAAATACGATTTTTTTATCAAAGAACGGCGTCGTAATTATTGTATTAATTAATAAAAGCTATATATTGTGAACATATTTCACACGTTTTTTTCCTTTAACACGTTCGCAGCGAAACGAGGTCTAAATCGTCTCTAATGCAACTTCCCTGTTGTGTGGCAAGGAAAAACATGTACCTCTCTGTGGAGCGAAGGCCAGAACTTTGTTAAAGGAGGTGGGGTCTAATGGACCGCGTGTCGCAGTAAATAGAAAAGCCAAAGGAACATTGATTGAATGAATAAAGTTCTTACATATTATAAATAACTTCTTACAAACGAGACAAC